>JALPQI010003489.1:0-83018 GCA_025490895.1 Thaumatotibia leucotreta | reverse complement strand
TCTCGTGTAGTTACCGTCAAAGATCTAGGAGTAAAGTTCGATCGCGAGCTGACTTTTCACGAGCATATTACTACCCTTGCTAAAGAGTCATACCGAAGACTGGGATTCGTAATGAGAAACGTGAAGGACTTCAGCAATCTGAGCGTAATAAAACTACTATATACTGCTCTAGTAAGAAGCAAAATAGAAACCAGTGCTTGTGTTTGGAGACCTAGCGAGGCCAAGTACAAACTGATGCTAGAAAAGGTACAGAAAGCGTTTAAACGCTTTCTGTATAAGAAATCTTATGGGTACTACCCATACATGTACCCAACACTGTTTTTACTTGGCGTCCTTGGCTTCAACTCACTCGAGGTTCGCAGGAGCAATGATCGTTTGATCACAGTGTGCAAGGTGCTGCGAAACAAAATAAACTGCATGGAACTGCACAACGTACTCAATACCATCATTGTTCCACCGAACAAGTCCCGCCGGCGTCCGTACCTGCAGCTGTCGGACGGCTCTGGCCCGCGTGCCACCTCTGCTCGCCGCCATTCGCCACTATGTGACATGATCACCTTGCTAAACGCACTCCTGCGAAGTGATGAACAGGTGGACATAAACTGCGACAGTTGGCCTAAACTTTCGTCCAGATGCCTCGCCTATTGTGAAACGGTATGAATGTTGTGTGATCGAATGATGTTACTTATTAATTTTTATTTACTTGTTATACCTATATGTTTTACGATAATACTAACTGATTTTACCTTGTGTAGCATAATGTCCTATTTGTAATGTTTTCCAAGTGTAACTGGTGTCTAACCGTTCTTGTGAATAAATAAATAATAATAATATATTAAATAGGTACTTAATTTGATGACTCTGAAACTGTCAAAGTCTCTAACTTTCTTCCTCGTAACTTGTTCCTTGTGTAGCTTTAGATAGGTACTTTAGGTACGACTCATTAGTCAAGCTATTGATTTGCAAACCTCCGTCACCGCACCTAGTTGGTTTGGCAGACGACGAGGCATTTATTTGTGTGCGTATCACAAAAAATTGTTTCTTGGCCATGGCTGTTTTCTATGTAAGTTGTAAGCAGGGCCGCATTTAGGGGACGGCGACCGTGGCTTCAGCCCCGGGGCCTCCACAAAAAAGGGGCCCCCACAATAGAATTTCGAAAAAAATATTTTCAAATTCCAACTAGTAAACACTATATTGATTTAAACTTTCACGATTATCACTCACATTTTAAAGACAAACGGGTCTTAATCGCGTAAACTTACGTTTAATTATATCCTGACGTTTCGGGCATGACGTTACACCCGTGGTCGCAGGCAGACTGGCGAGAGAATGTATCAACACCTTCGAGCTGCGCGGGTTTTTCGAAATTTTTTACTAGTAAACACTAGTAAAATTTTTTTTTAGTGCAGATGGTGTATTTTTTGGGCTCTAGTGCGAGAAGTGTGTCATTTTACGTCAGGTTTGTCAAGGTCAAAGTCAAAGTCAAATAATTCTTTATTCAAATTGGAATAGCAACAAACTCTTTTGAATCGTCTAGATATGAAAACTACTTCCGGTTCTGACCCAAGAAGAACCGGTAAGAAACTTGGCGGGAATTATTTTTTCAAACAATGATGGTAACTACATCTTACAACTAACATGCATTAAAAAAAAAAACATTAAAATTGATTTTAAACAAATTGAAATATAATAATAATAACAAGAGATGTAAAGTCTCTAAAAGTCACAACATTTATAAGTAATAATTTATAGAGAAGTAAGGTTTCTCTCCGAATAGGTATATAATAATAACATTATATAATGCACGTTTGGAGATGTACAAGGTCTCCAAGCGTAAATTATCGTAATTGAATGTCATGACTTTAACAAACTAATAATTAAATCCTAAATTACTCCCACGGTGTTTTATCATTCATGTAGTCTTGTATACTATAATAAGCTTTAGATATAAGTTTACGCTTTACAAAATTCTTAAATTTGTTGACTGAAAATTCAGTAACATTTACTGGAAGTTTATTATAAAATCTTACACAATTACCCATGAATGATTTCCTAATTTTATGGAGCCGAGTGGCGGGTACTGCGAGCTTATGTTTGTTTCTAGTATTAATATTATGTATGTCACAATTTTTCCTAAAATTGATAATATTTTTATGTACATACATACTATTCTCATAGATGTATTGAGAATACAATGTCATTATATTAATAACCTTAAACTTATCTCTAAGTGAGTCTCTAGGGCTCATTTTATATATCGCTCGAATAGCCCTCTTCTGCAGAACAAAAATAGTGTTAGTCTCTGAATTGGCAGCACTGCCCCATAATAAAATGCCATACGACATAATGCTATGAAAATAGCTAAAATATACTAACCGAGCTGTATCGACGTCAGTTAATTGACGGATCTTGCTCACTGCAAAAGCTGCAGAACTCAGTTTATTCGAGAGATTAGATATGTGAGGACCCCACTGAAGCTTAGAGTCTAGTGTTATACCAAGAAAGACTGTACTTTCAACTATTTCCAATTCCTCACCTTTCACAAATATACTAGCCTGTTGATGTTTTACGTTACTTGTAACAAATTTAATACATTTAGTTTTTTTCTCATTCAACATTAAGTTATTCATATTAAACCAGTTTACTACTTTCGAAATAGCATTGTTTACATCATTCCAAGCTTGTTGCTGTCGTTTGACTTTAAAAATAAGTGAGGTGTCGTCAGCAAACAATACTATGTCATGGTGGGTCTCTATGAGATGTGGCAAGTCATTTATGTAGATAAGGAAAAGGAAAGGCCCCAATATAGATCCCTGTGGTACACCCGTGGAGACCAATGACCCCGGCGATCGCTGTCCATTCACATCAACCCTTTGTATTCTACCGCGTAAATAAGATTCCAGTAAATTTAACGCTGATCCTTTAACTCCATAATGGTCTAGCTTCCTGATCAATGTTTCATGACAAACGCAGTCGAAGGCCTTGGACAAATCACAGAAGATACCAAAAGCATCTCGTGATTCCTCCCAGGCATCAAATATTTGTTTAATTAATTCGACACCAGCGTCGGATGTTGAGCGCCCCCGAGTAAAACCAAATTGCTTGTTATGCATTAAATTGTTTACGTTAAAGTGCTTAATTAATTGCGATAAAACTATTTTTTCAAAGATTTTGCTGAACGTTGGTAGCACAGATATTGGTCTAAAATTAGTGGGGTCAGAAGTGCTACCGGATTTGAATAAAGGAGTTACTTTACTATGTTTCATAAGATCAGGAAACTCACCACAATCAACACATTGATTAAATATTACTACCAATTCAGGTGCTACGATTTCAATAAGGGATTTGACGACATGAACAGAGACTCCCCAGAGGTCAGAAGTTTTTTTGACATTGATGGATTTAAATGCCTTTATTACATCTGAGATTTGAATATGTTCAAAATTAAAGTCGTTACTACACATAGGGACGTTATCTCTTAATAATATAGTGGCAGCCGAGGGTGATGAATTTAAATCCTTAGTTATGGAGACTGGTATATCGGTGAAAAAGTGCTCAAATTCTGTTGCTACTTCTAAACTTGACTCTATAATTTTGCCATTAATTTTTAATTTAGGATCGTGGAATCTATGCTTTGATCGACCAGTCTCCGCATTAATCACTTTCCAGGTTGATTTTATGATGTCGGAACTATTTTTAATTTTTTGGGACAAATAATCGCGCTTAGCTTTATTACAATCAATCTTAAATTTCTTAGAATATTGTTTGACGTGTTCTTTAAATTCATCACTCGTATTAAACCGCCGTTCCTCATACAATGCATACAGTGCTCGTCTACGTTCATACAAGTCCGCAGTTGCCCACTCACTAAAAGCAGATGCACCACCAACCACAATCTTTTTGGAAGTGAATATTTTGTTGTAATGTTTCATAAAAATGTGAAAGAATGAATTATACATGTCATTGGAGTTAATGTTGGAAGACAGAGTAGGTAGCGTCTGCACTAAACTTTCTTTCATTCGTTCAACACGGCTTGTGGTTACTGGCACAAAAGTAATTTGTTTTCTAATGTTATTTTTCCTGATGGTCTCAAACGTTATTAATTGACCTAAATGATCTGACTCTAAATTACTGATTACTTTTTTATTAACAGGAAAAATATCAGTAAAAATGTTATCAATACAAGTCGCACTAGTTGCACTGATACGAGTAGGCTCCATAAAAATGGTTGAGTTTAGAAGACTTAAATAGATTCAACAATCTTGTACTTGTTGTTGAATTTTCTAAAAGGTTTACATTAAAGTCGCCGCATATAAGTAACTTCTTACCGCAAACTGATATTTTATGAAGCACAGATTCCATTACACTTTCAAATTGCTCAAAATTACTTAAAGGCGGCCTGTACACACACACAACAATAAATTTATCTAATTCAATAGCACTCAATTCTATAGTCCGTTCAACAGACAGAGAAACAATGTCCTTGCGTTCCTTAAATTTTAATTGTTTATTTAAAATAATTAATGACCCACCATGTATGGAACTAAGTCTGTTAAACGAACTAGCCACCTGGTGATTATTAAACTGAGGCACTACTTCATTACTTTTTAACCAATGTTCAGTTATACATAGAATATCAATATTAAATTCATTTAAAAAAAGTTCAATCTGCAAATCTTTTCCTCTAATACACTGAATATTTTGATGAACCAGGTGGATGAGTTTTCTATTATTATTACAATTTTCAATTAATTTATTAGAGACTAATTTGCCAGAGATATGGCACTCTTTTGTCTTATCATTTAATTTAAATTATTGGTTAAAATTGGAACCAATTCCGAGTTCATAATTGATTGCTCAATAGGAGCACAGTTATTTGCCAAATTTTTGGCAGATATATCAAAACAATAGGATAGCGACAGAGCTATTTGTCTCTTACAATAATTAGAAAGGTACAACTTACCTTTAGTCATAGAAATAATAGGAAAATAATACTTATTCTTATTAACATAATTGTTAATGTCAATTAGCCTAAACTTATTACTATAATTATATGTACACAGCTTGTACATGGTCAGGTTTAAATTATATCTATAACTCATCCACGATATCGAGCTAGTACCAGAAATCTCAGACGGCACGTAATTGGCCAGCGATAAGAGCGATGCATGTGCATCGGCTGGGTTTACATGGCGGCGAAAGTTCAGTCAACATTTGTCATTGTACGGTGCGGACGTGTTAAGGAGCTCTCATCCCATTTGTTACTTGTTCTAATTTATGACTCGGCTTGTTTACTGGACTTTCTTCTTCTAACTTTGAGACTCGGCTTGTATACTGGACTGTTACGTGCTTACTTGTGACTCGGCTTGTATACTGGACTGTTTCGAGCCTACTTGTTAACTCGGCTTATTTACTGGATAGATTACTGGATAAATTTGATTATCCACAAACTATTTGTGAATTTCCCCAGTATGTATTGATAACCAATAATCTATACTTTTAGTTTTTTACTTTTTAATTTATTTACATAGAATTCTAATATTAGTTCCAATGTTTTTATGTATTAATAACATTACACAACACATAAGAATTACAGACATTTTTTTTTACTATGGTACACTATCTATAATCATTAATCACTCACTATAATAGAATCACTATAATAGTGTCTATTCAAGAAACTACAATAATGTATCGGATTCAATTTGGAAACTAATTGCTAAGGAAAAAAATAATGATAGAATAAAAAATAATCCGAGAGACGGCATGTAAGCCGAGGCCGACAGCAAGGTGCAAATGTTGACGCCCACTGCCCTTTTTTGTCCCTTTCATTTGCATACAAAAGTGCGAAAGAGAGGTCCCTATACTAGCTCGCTATCGTGGATCAGGTATAGTATCATTTTCTGTCTTTGACATTTCATTACAGTATGGAAATGTAAACATGATAATCTCTTTAACTTTAAGAGTATTTAATTCTTCAAAGAATTTCATTAGACTATTTTTGTTCAAAACTCCTCGGCTCCCTACAAGAATGAGCAGGGTACTTTGTAAATTTAAATTACTGTCATCTAAAATTTGACGCAAAATATCATTCAAAGAAGCTGAAGGCAAACAATTGTTGAAAATGCGGGGTCCCTTTAAATACCTGTTCAAAAATGAGCCCATGTTTGAAACTTCGGAGGGCCATCTGTACTAAAAAACGTCGTACGAGACACGTGCAAAAAGTAACTCGTGTCGATTTAAAACACTCCCAATCGGTCGTGTTTTAAAACATCGCCACTCGTTTCGAATTTCATGTTTTTCGCACTTGTGTCGTAATGTAGGTATTATTACGGTGTATTCACTTATATATTTTTTTCTTTCGCTGTTCTACCTTGCAAGTGACTAGTGAGTTTGCTTTCTTTTTCTTGTACCCGTCAAAACTGTCAAAAGCCCTTTGACCTTTTATTTTATTTTGAAAAAAATTGTCTAGTTTATTTGCAAAATAATTGGGGGCCAGGGGGCCTCCAATCCTTTGTTTCCCCGAAGCCTCTCAACCTCTAAATCCGGCCCTGTATGTAAGTATTTAAGGATCTAGTGTTTAAGGATCTAGGTAATATTTATCTATCTCTTAGATATTTTGTCGCTTAGTCTAGTCTCGACACGAGCCTTGGGGACCGGAGACTGCAGTACTTACCTAGTCTTATGATGGTACCGCGTGTAATTGTTTGTCGTCGTTGCCGTCAGGTTCTAACAAGTACGCAAGTGCGAAAGTGACGTGTAGCACGATAAATGGATAAAACGGGACCATCATAAAGCTTATTATTCGTAGTCTAGTCAGGCTGTCCGTGTGTATTTATTTAGCCGCTACGTCTGTATACTACAAGATGGACGTTATTGAAGATAGAAGTTATAATGGACTTTATTCTAAATACTTGGTTCTGTTTGGTACAATTCCATAAAAGTGTAGGTACACGGTACACCTATCGTTTCTCCTATAGGTACTCCACCACGAGAGAGAATTTATCAACATGGGTGGCGCCGAAAAATGATGGGTAGGTACGGTAGTCGGTATCGGTAAGGTCCGACCGAGATCTCGGTCTCGGTCTCGGCCGATACTAAAATATGGGTCTCGGACTGACCTTAGTATACGGTATACCGTAGGTATACCATAAAATTGTACATTACATGAGTTACGAATTTCGTTTCTGCACGTGTCTCTTACGACGTTTTTTTGTACAGATGGCCCTCCGAAGTTTTGGACCTGACGTAAAATGACCCACTTCTTGCGAAAAGTGGGTCATTTAGAGCCTAAAATAGGCACCATCTGTACCTACTAAAAAAGTCGTTTCTAAATTTTTCTTGTTGTTAAATGCTAGTAAGAGCGCAATTCAATCTGTTATAAGCAATTCCTCGTCGTCCATGTCTACCTAATCTACCTATACGTATAGGGTACGTCTCTCAAGGAACGTCAAGGATCGTCGCAGAAAAAAAACCTAATGCAAAACACCGAACCGAACGTTTGCGCTTAGCTTTCAGATTTCCGAATAGGATTTTTCGATTCGGAATCCGCATTCGGTTATCGTGCGTGTGCGGCCAGGGTAAAGTATTTTTCAGCGGCAGAAATTATAACAATGTCAGGATGTCACCCGCACGCGACTGTTTAGTGTGGCTGTTTGAATGTGCTGTGATGTGGTTACTACGTTGCTAACTGTGCTGATTATTAAATTTGGCGGACGAACGATAATGCTCCATACATATGAATAAACATGCTATCATAAAAAAATATGAACGATGTAAACAAACCTTATATTCGGAATGTGTTAATAAAACACGATTAGTAGTTACGCTTAAAACACACTTTTATTTGAAGCAACAAAATCATTAGGCGTTCGCGACGATCCAGTCGGTGTGTGTGTGGACGGCGGCGTTAACGCCGGGGTAATCTTGATGGGCGCACTCGAAGCCCCAGGACACGATGCCGACCAGCACATCAGCGGCGCCAGCTCGGTGCACGAGGGGACCACCAGAGTCACCCTGGCAGGCGTCCTTGCCACCGACGTTCTGGATGCCAGCGCACAGCATGTTCGTGGTCACATCAGGCCAATTCTGGTAACCAGGGAGAGTCTTCAGATAGGCGTACCGTTGACGACAGAATTCCCAGTTGATGATGTTGATGTCCACGTGCTGGAGCTGCTCAGGGGAGCTGCCGCCGCTCTGCGAGAAAAAAATGCCTTAAATAAGTAGGTATATTGTAGATAGGTACTTATACAAAAAACAACAACAAACCGTGGAATCGGTAGATGTTGACTTGGAGACATGGGACTGACTTTACGCCTTAATGATCCTTGATATTATTTTTACACTCATATCAATAAACGTCTAAGAAATGGAATAACTATAGAGATTTGTGCACGTTGTTCAACGAAAACAATACTCTGTGATAACGAATGGTGGAAGGCAAGTTTGTCCTGTCTCTAGATAATTGGAGGTAAAATGGAGATAGGTCTCTTGGTGGGTGGATCAAGGTTAGTTAAGTAACCAAGTTTATAAAGTATATAAGTTGTATTTCCTATTAATCTGATGAAACCGGCACACCATCACACCATACGCCGAGCTATGCATAGTGGCAAACTGATAACTATCGTTTTGATTAACTAGGATCAGATTAAACTTACGGAAAGTGCACCCCATCCGATGGTGGTGACCTGGGTCCCATCAGCAAGGATGTAGTTGGCGCCAGCGATGCTGACGGCTGCCACGCTGTTGCCGTAGACGGCGGGAGTGGCAAGGCGGATGATGGCGATGTCGTGGTCAAGAGTGGCACCGCTGTAGCCGCTATGGATGACCAGCTGGGTCACAGCGTGCTGAGAGCCACCGCTCGACGCCAGCGACGTACCAAGATGCACACGCCACTCGGACGGATGGTCACCACTGCACAACAAATTTCATGTAACTGAAGAAATTGTGCATAAGATATCACACGAGTGTTTAAATATAGAAGCTGGTGTCATTTTGAAAACACGAGGTCTACAGTCCAAAGAGTCACCAGAGGTAAAGTTAAAGAGTACTTACAGGTAGCAATGCGCAGCCGAGAGGACGGAGGTAGGGGTGATGAGGGAACCACCGCACCACTGCAGCCACCAGATACCCCACCAATGGTACTGCATGTTGCTCATGTACGGGTAGTTCTCCACGGTGGTTGGAGTGCCCCCCACAATACGTTGTGGGGTCTGTTTGGTCGCCGCTGTGAACAGATATATTTTTATCAACTCAGTAGATATATCAGCAATATCTGTGCCGGGACAGGGATATGTGTTATGAGCTTAAATATTAGGTAAGTTCTAAATTACTATTTGTCTTCTTTTCTCCCATTCTTGAATTGAATTGTTTTAAGTAGATTATTAATTGAACAAGAAGCCAATTAATATAAAAGCAAAGATGATGATGTAATGCAATTTTCTGGTGCACTGAAGCGGCATAATCGCTGGGGTAGCAAAATTTTTCCTGAAAGACATATTTGTGGAATAAGCACACTGTTGATGACAAAAGGCGTTTGTTAGTCGTATACCTACCTCGACATCATAAAGTTCTCGTAGGTTTTCACATTTTCGCGTTTTGCTGCGATCTCAAAATTTCTAAACAGTTCTAGCAGAAATATTTCTGGTAGCAAATTGAAATTATCTTTCTTCGCTGTATTCGCTTTTCACCTCAATAGATATTTTGTTTGTAATGCGGTAATTACATATTGCGATATTTGCTTTAAGTATTATTCGTGTGTAGTTTGGTTTATACAGGGTGGATAGTGAGTAATCCGACAAAATTGAAAGGTGTAGGTATTCCTGACCACATTTTGAAATTATAATGTATGAAACTAGGTATATGATTTTTTCTGGATTAGACTTAATGTAAGAGATAATGACCATGTTTTCAAAAAACTATTTTCATCATAAGTCACGGAAAAATGTCAGCACGATTAAAATTCTTACACTAATAATTTTCATCTTGATATACTTACTCACTGATTAAAGTTTCAGAAAAATGTACAAAAAAAAATTTTTAAAAACCTTTAAAATAATCTTTCACTATAAATAGGAGAAAGAAGGACATTGCTTAATGTAATTGAAAACAGAAGAGGAAATATGATAGGGCACCTGCTAAGACATGACTTTTTCCTCAAGAACATCATAGAAGGCAAGATTGAGGGAAGGCGAGGCAGGGGAAGGCCAAGACGAAATTACTTTGAGCAAATAAAGGAAAAGGTCAAAGTCATGTCTTACCAAGAAGTGAAGGAAAAAGCCCAGGAGAGAGAAGGCTGGCGATTGCTACACCGACAAGAGCATAGCTCTTAAGTGGAGGAAGAGAAGATAATTTATTACTAGTCATGTATAAAAAAATTCAAAATATCACAAAAGAAAATTAAAAAAAAAATCTTTTGTCCGAAACTGACATATGTCATGTCACACAATATTTTTTACTTCTTTTGACATCAAAAATGCAGTGGTAAAGTCGGTCGGTATACTCACGATCACCCTGTACATATTATAAATTTCGCACCTGTAGTTTATCTCCTGGTTATCAGTGTGACGTATGTACCTAACCTCGTTGTGCAGCTTGTGCATCCCTGATTATGACTAATAAAATAAATTACTTGCTGTCACAGAAACAATCAACTCAAACTGAAATCAACATTGGCACCAATGTTGATTTCAGTCAAATTGACCACGTGTTATATTCTCGATTTTACATTAGACTAGTTTAAAGGGCATTTTCACTTTTAGGACACCCAATTAGCGTGCAATTAAATAACCTTAATTGCAGTCGGCTTTGTAACGATAGTTAAGTACAATATCTTTAAGAATTAAAACACATTATAATATGGCTTATAGTTTGTAAAATGAACACCAAAACAAAGTTATTATCGAATTTTAGTGCTTAATTGTCGTTACAAAGCTGACTGAAATTAAGATTTTTTTAACTTCACGCTAATTGGGTGACTCAAAAAGTAAAAATGCCCATAAAATCAAAATATATGGAAGCTCAACCTTAATTCACTTATGGTCAGATCGGGGCAATTTTCAATTAATCAAGTTCACGTGAAGAGAAGATTTCCGGATTATCATTTTGCTACTGTTGCAAACATCTATTGAAAATATAATTATGCGGCTAACTAAATAGGCTATTGATAATACATGTTACACAAAATTTGCAACTGTTTTAGAAATCTATTAAAATACTTACAGAGTGAAATATGAGTCCTGAACAGTAATACGTTTTTCTAACTCTATAAACAACTAACAATTGAATGCCTTATACAAGTTACTTATAAATACTAATAATAGTCATGTTTTCTTATTTGGGTGAATATCTGAGCGTCTCAACCGCCAAATTTTGGTGGCACCATTTTTGTCGAAGTTTCTATTGGTTACAATGTGCTGCTTTGTCATTTGAAGGATGCACGATACCTTATACAAATGACGAAGTATAACATTGAGACGTTTAGAAACTTCGGCAAACATGATGCCACCAAAATGAGGCGGTTGAAACGCTCAGATATTCACCCATTAATTTTTTTGTGGCTTTTTCTAAGTTTTAAGATATTTTTCAGAAATGATAACGGTTATTTAAACTATTAAAAATGTTAAAACTAATAAATATCATTTAATTTTACACGAAATAACTAATTTGCCGTTATTAATTACTTCAATAATTAAATTAATAGAGGTAATTTAAATTATTCCATTAATTTGTCTTAAAAATCCTTTTGGATATCCTAAAGCCAAAAAATACAAAAACATAAACACAAAAATATATAAAAATAAATAAATACATTTTCAATTTTTAAGTAAATTGTCGGGCATTAAATTGTTAGTAGAAAAACGTATTACTGTTCACGACTCATGTTTCAGCCTGGATACATACATGCGAGTAACAAAATATACCACCGATATTACACGCTACAGCAAAATACGCTATCGCGACGAAACGTAAATGTGAAAAGCTACAAGAATTTTATAATTTCGAAGTATACGAATAAGAGATGAAGTGAAACGTGGTCGCTTAAAATGGGCCTCATAAGGGCAAAGGAGAGGGCTAGGCTAGGAGTCTCTCCGCGAGATCGTATTAGAAATGAGACCATCCGCAGTAGAACCAAAGTTAACCGATATAGCTCTCCGAATCGCTAAACTGAAATGGCAGTGGGCGGGCACATGGCACGTAGAACGGATGGCTGTTGGGACGGAAAGGTTCTCGAGTGGCGGCCACGTACCGAAAGGCGCAGCGTGGGTAGGCTCTCCTTAAGGTGGACTGATGACCTGGTGGTCGCTGGATGCGGGTGGCGCAGGACCAGGCATTGGCAATCCTTGAGGGGACGCCTATGTTCTGCAGTGGACGTCTTTCGGCTGATATGGTGAGGATGATGAATGAAGTAGTAATTGCGCGCTTACCCGCGGCGAACCCCAGCAGGGCGAGAAGGATCAACACACGCATGGCTGCAGTTGGACGTCTATTGGTAAGGAACTAAACTATTCCTCATATATATATACTCCTATGAATTGTATGCCGATTAATAATCGCTAATCAATCACTTTGAAATTCGATAACTGGATTATTAAAAATACATATTTATTACGAACTGGAAATCCCATTACAAAGTTGATTAGTCATTCAAGATAGATAGAGGAGATGAGAAAATTAATTTCGTCATGTTTGTACATAAATTTTCTACTTATGGTGCCTTTTCTCAAAAAATATCCTTGTGTCTTTGTGGGATAAAAGTATTCGCATCTAATCATAATCATTTAATCGTGAAACATAGGTACATAAATTTGATCTTAATAATATAGCTTGTTGAGAATCACTATGTTTTGCCATCAGGCATACGATTTTTTTTGCATGGATGCACATATTACTAACAAAAATAAATAGGTAAAACTCTAGATACAACAACCATGCTCTTTAAATAACATAGGTAATGTGAAACATATTCAAGACAACATAAATATTTAAATTTCATGCTAATTATCAAATTTTTATAAATCAAAATCATTTAAAAATTGTTGAATACTATAATAATATTTCTTAATTAGTAATAATTTAAATGCATTCATAAATTGTTCTATTTTTAGTTTTTTTAGATTATTTGGGATTTTGTTAAATATTTGCGGTGCCATCCCCAATAGACTCTGGCGTACTAAGGCTGTTTTACATTTTTTATTTTGCAATGCATTTTCATACTGCTGCCTTATGGGGAGCTTTCTTGTGTTGGCAATTTTATTAAATAAATTAGGATTACATTTCACAAACATAGCAGTTTCTAATATATATAGACTAGGTAGAGTCAGTATATTGAGGGATCTAAAATATGGAATACAACTGTATGTTATTTCTAAAAAGTCGACAGTAGATATCATTTGAGGGTCCACGGAAAAAACATGTCCATTATCCCCTTAAAAAAATAAGAGAAGAGTCGAGGTCTGCAAAATAGTCGTTCACACCTGCTATGCAGTCTTCATTAGTCAAAGAATGTAGTCCTTCAAGCCATTTTTTCGAATTAGGGAATAGGTAATAATCACACGAAGTCCGGTGAATACGGAGCATGAGGAACCAGATCGAAGCCGATGGATTTTTGCCATTGTAATAGTCGAGGTATGCACCGGGGCGTAGTTTTGGTGAAAGGAGATTTTTGTCGGAGATCATTTTCTAACAATTCGGCTTTAAAACGGTCTAATAAATCTGCGTAATAGCGGCCCGTGATGGTCTTTTCTAAGTAGTCAATCATGATGATTCCCTCGCCATCCCAGAACACTGTCGCCATTACCTTCCCAGCCGATAAAACAGTCTTTGCCTTCTTTGGGGCATGTTCGACAGCAGCCATCCATTGTTTTGACTCTTTTTTTGACTCTGGCGTGTAATGGTGAACCTAAGTTTTCTCCACATTTAAAAAAAACCACTACAATTTTTTTAAAAGTATTTAATAACGGCAAAGAATTCAGATTTTCCCTTAGTTATGAAAAATGCGTAGGGATGATATCTTTTATATTTTTCTCAAGTTTTTGACAGTTTTCAGTTGAAAGATTGTGCTAGCCAGTGTTAATGCTATTTATGAAAAAAAAAGCATTTATAAATCGGTTTTAAAAAGACTTACCATACGGCCCTCGTACCTTTGTTCATAGAAGTGCCGACTTATCTCTTCTCCTTGAGAAAGAAGCATATACGGAATTATTATCCCAAACTTTTCGGTAGACTAGCCTAGGCATATGAGAATATTCCGAGTTCCAGGCGTCCATAGACTGCTGCAACTGCATACCACCAGACAGCGGTGGCGGTAGGTCATGGTAAACACACTGCAACTGCAATGTTCAGTGCGTCTGATGGCATTAATCCCAACTCAGACCCTCCTTACTATTTTTCTACATACCTACGGAACTAAGTTTATTTGCTTTTATGGTGCTTATCTTACTAATCTCAATTTACCTATAGTATATAACCATTTATCTCAGTAATTATGTTGGTACCAATCTATTAAGCCCCACCGTACATTAATTTGAAAAGGATTAGTGTTTTGTAATTGTCACGATAATTGCATTGCACGAGTACGAGTTTATATAAAGGGCTAATCAATAATTACTTCCTTCGCAGTCAACGTCGACTGTAATCAATGTAAACATGTCTGATCCTTGTCGCTGTTGGGGCTTCCGGTCAAATATGTGTAAATTGCAGAACGTTCTCGAACTTTCCGAAAGATACTGGAAATTTTCATGATAAAATTCTCATGCCAGCAGGTTTATTGCAAAATGTTCTCAACAGTCGACTATTGCTTCATTTGAAGTTTGAGTTAAACAGTAGTGGAGTGTTCTAGAAATGGACAAGGTTTATTGTTGGCAAAAAATATGTGTCACCCAAGAACTTTCCATTATACCTAACTTTCTTTCGACTCTGATAACTTCTCTTCGAGTATTGTTTGCTCCAGGTAAGTTTGCATTTTTATTTTTAGTTAAATCGTTATACTTCCGTACCATTCGCGAAAAAAGGAAAAAAAAACAACTGTGATTTTTTAAATTCACATCGTGGGCGAGTTTTCAGGATAATAAAATTTTTGTTTTTCTGGTGCGAATATCGAATTTGATAAAAATGAGCCTATTGTAGACTAAGGATACTTGGAGAGTCAAATTATCGTAGTGACTGGAGAAACATCCAATCCAATAATTTTATTATTTTGGTGATATGAACTGTATCCCTATATTCCAGATCATCAAAATGTCTAAATCTACACGTAGGCATAATTTTGCCATTCTCATATGCAGACTGAAATTGGGTAGCTTGAATTAAGACTCATTTAAATAGAGTGGAACATCATAGGGGATTTTGCTACTTAGCCTAAAAATTAGTTATCATTTGATCAGTTTGCATATCAGTTACCTAAAATTTAATTTAAATAGCTAGGAACGGTTTTAGGAGCATAGTGATAATTATACAAAAACAAAACAAAGGGAATATGTATTCTCTAAAACACGCTATTACGCGTTAGCGACGATCCAGTCGGTATGTGCGTTGACGGCAACGTTAACACCAGGGTACTCGGCGTGAGCGCACTGGAAGCCCCAGGACACGATGCCGACCAGCACATCGACGGCGCCAGCTCGGTGCACGAGGGGACCGCCGGAGTCACCCTGGCAGGCATCCTTGCCGCCGATATCAAGAATACCGGCGCAAATCATGTTCACGGTCACATCGGGCCAGTTCTGGTAACCAGGGAGGGTCTTCAGATGGGCGTAGCGTTGACGGCATAACTCCCAATTGATGATGTCGATGTCAACGTGATAGAGCTGCTCAGGTAAATCGCCGCCAGTCTGCGAGAAAAAACTCAGCGTAAATATGCCCACTTACTTACATACTAGTATAAGGATAATACTATCAAAATGCAGGAGGAATGGCTGATGTTAAAATTATAAGGATCAAATTTCGGAAAATTTGTAAAGAGTATGAGTTTTGCTCAATAATTTAGTTCCTGAGAATACATTGTGAATGCCTCGGTAAACACAGCACCTTATTGTATTACCTATTCTGCAAACAATGGGCAGACGACGCAGTACATGGAGCTGACAGTACCAAACTATCTACACTTCTCGCTAGTATTACTACGCTTGGGTTCACTTACCCAGAGTGCACCCCATCCGGCAGTGGTGACCTGGGTGCCATCAGGAAGGATGTAGTTGGCGCCAGCGATGCTGACGGCTGCCACGCTGTTGCCGTAGACGGCGGGAGTGCCGAGGCGAATGATGGCGATATCATGGTCGAGGGTGGCGCCGTTGTACCCCTGATGAAGCACCAGCTGGGTCGCACCGTGTACGGAGCCGCCACTCGACGCAAACGAGGTGCCGAGACGCACGCGCCATTCAGAGGCATGATCACCTCTACGGAGAAAATGACACCGCATTGTAAATTATACATTTGAATTAAAATAAATATCTCATAAGGTAGACAGAGTCAAGATAGGTGCGACGATGAGGAAAGCGAGGAGTATGTTAGGTCAACTGCGGCTTACTCAACTTATATTATTGATATAAAATTATAAACAAATAATGAAACTTGCAGAAAGATTCTTCAAAGCAAACTCGAATAGACAATTTTTGGATATTTTGTAATTATAAAAAATACATCGTAATAAAATGATACATTTGCGCAGTAACATGTTTGCACTGAATCATTTGTTGAATCGTTTTTTGAAAAACGGTAGGTATTTTGCTAATACTTTTTTGGTTACACATTAGCGAATAGTGACATCACTGTAAAACACTGCAAAAACTAAGTCATCAAAACATCTTCACATTAAATCGGAGTTGGTTCAAGAACCACTAGAAGCAATATAAGTAGATATAGGGTTACTTACTCGTAGCAATGCGCAGCAGAGAGGACGGCGGTAGGGGTGATGAGGGAGCCACCGCACCACTGAAACCACCAGATGCCCCACAAGTAGTACTGCATGTTGCTCATGTAGGGGTAGTTCTCCACGGTGGTGGGCGAGCCTCCCACGATACGTTGTGGGAGGTTTTTGGCCGCTGTAAATATAATTTTTGTTAACTTCAACAATGTAACTATTGTGTGATTTTAAACTTGATTGATAATGTTTTCAATTATTATTACTATACCTAGATATCTTTTCTAGCAGCAACCAGAGATTGACTAAATCAAACATCGACATAACTGTTATCGATGCGTACTTCGTAAAATCAGGTAGCCAAGAAATACAGGACTCATCTACGCTTCATTCTTAAATATCTAATACTTCATACAAAATATTGCCTATAGAGTTAGAGTCTTTCTTATTAGTATCTGTTCTTATTATGGGTACAAAATACAAGGTATAAGAAAAATAATGTATCGTTTTGAATATGGTTTGCATTCTTGCAGATTATCTCTAAGTTACTGCGCATTATTTGAATTAAATTGAATTAAATTTATTTATCGACTAATACTACAATACTTATCGATAACAATAATGTCGATGTTTAATTTTGTCAATCTCTCGTTCCTGCTAGAAAAATATCTAGGTATAATTATTACACTCATTTTAGTACAGGACAGCATAGTTTAGGTTCTTCTTGCCGGTTTTAGGCAGTTATTCTATGGAACTGACATATCGCGATTCAGATTAGATCCTAAACTGAATCACATTAGTAGATCGTGGTCGCCTTAAGCTCTTGTAATTAAAATAAACTGGCGAGTAGGCTTTATTGGTGGCTGAATATTTATGGTTAGGGTTAGGAATTTTGGTGGCATTAGGTGGACAGAGAACAGTGGAGTCGTTGTTTAATTTTTTAATGATTGATTGAATAATTAATTAATCAGAAATAATAAATTAACATATTCTTTTACACAGGGTTTCGCTAATTTTAAGTATTAAATAATTTCATCTTTAATATTTGACTACCTATGAATTGAAGTTCAATCATTCTTTGTAATTAGCATATGATTATTAATTTATTATATAATATTATATAATTTATTATATAATATTTACGGTATTCGAGATAACTAGAACCTTAAAAATTAAATAAATAAATTTTCTCATATAGGTACCAACATTTTTAATTGAAAATTAATATTTTTCTAGTTTCTTTAAAATAAAATTCATGTTATTTATTTAAATTCCTTGATAAATCCAGCTTGAAATGAACACTATTTCGTTATTATTTTATAAGTCAATCGTTTATTCAACTTAAAAATGTTTGTAACATCGACTCCACTGCTCTATGTTCAATAAATGCCACCAAAATCCTAACCCTATTTATGGTATATGAACGCTGCGTTAGCGCGCGTCGCTCACATGAAGGTGCATTCAGACCAAACGAGCATTCGCTATTCTAACCCCCTACTCTACGAAATTCAATCGTCACACGAAACGTGATTCGTTGATTTCGTAGAGTGGGGGATAGAATAGCAAATGCTTGTTTGGTCTGCATGCACCTTGAAACACATGTGCAAATTGTGCATCGTTTCCGCGTTGCCAAGAAGTACCTACCTGACCTACCTACCTGTTAGAAGTACCAATGTGATTACCGCTGGAAGTGAAATGATTGATAGCGAGGTAGAATTTTGACGAATTTACGTGTGTATTTTTAACAGACTTCAAAAAACGAGAAGGTTTTCAATTCGATTTTTTTTGTATGCAAAGTATGTTGGGTTAAGTGCGGACTATTTCGGGCCTAGTTGGCGGCAAAAGCCAAATTTTTTTGAGTGGTTATTTTATGGATTAGCTACATGTAGGTACCTATAGTTAATGTCGAGTCAAAGATTAAGCATGAAATGAGCTATTCATACGCTTTTTTTCATTGTATGTCTTTATAAGTGCTTAAAATCAGAGTTTAGACTTTTTTCCTTGGAGGAAGTGCGGACTATGTTCTAGAATGTACCCTGTACCTATGTTTTACTCACACGAATCATACCAATTTTGATCCGCGGATGTGCTATAGCTGTAACACCAGTATTTTCATGTATATCTAAAAACACGCGAGTAACTTATTTCCTAATAAACTCTAGTACGTCCGCAGCTTGCACTGTCCCTATCTAGCAATCGAAGAGGTTCTCAAACTTTTCACTGAATGGGCTCCATAATTATGTGTAGGTACGTTTTGGGCTGTTAGTCAACCTTAATGCACCCAATCCAAAACGATAAACGGTCTTAAGTGCTTATCATTAGCGATCGGATTCAGACTCGTCTTTTTTACTTTAAATTGATATTTGATAATCCTAGAGGACCCATAATATTTAACCCGATATCAAAATTGTATACAACGGCATTCATTTGGATTTATTTTAGATACCCGTGTCTTAATAGTCAATATCCGATATCTGATGAACCACCATGTGGTGTGGATGCGTGATCAAAATTATGGAAAATGTCCGCCATCTTGAGTTTTTTTATTTTTGATCCTAGTATGCAGAAAATCCATATCTAAGGATCCGATAGGTCCCTGAATGTAGATACGAGGTCATTAGGTACTTTAAAGAAGGCCTCCATCTTGATTTTTTTTTCTTCCTAACATACTGGAAATCGATATTCGATTCGACTGAAATCGATAAGAATCCTATAGATTCCTCAATATGGATCCGTGGTCAAAATTAAGAAAAATAGCCGCCATCTTGTTTTTTATTATTTTCGATCCTAGCGTGATAAAAATCGACATCTGATGATCCGATTGGTCCCTGGGTCCCTCAATTTGGATTTGAAGCCATTACAATTGGATTCACGCTTTTAGTTTATTGCAATGGACCCGGATCTTAATAAGCCGAATAGCTAATAATTCAAAACACAAATCAAATTATTTATTAACTAAATATGTTGATTTGTACTTTTTATTTTTCCCCAGTAGTCACACTACTTAATACTATATATTTAAATTATAAATATTAGATGTCATATACCAAAGAAAAACGACCAAGATCACCTAATGTCCGAGGTGGGGATCGAACCCACGAACTCAGCTTTCGCGGCTAATGCCTGTACCCCTCGGCTACTCGGTCTTCCAGGGAAGAGATCCCCACCTCGGACATTAGGTGATCTTGGTCGTTTTTCTTTGGTATATGACATCTAATATTTATAATTTGATTATTAATAATTTGAAATACCTATATTAAAGCTTACCCGCAGCGCCCAGTAGGGCGAGGAGGATCAACGCACGCATGGTTGTTTGTAGTTGGACGTCAGGTAAGGAACGAAGTTACTTGTCAAATTTATATACTCTTATACATTTCATACTTATCGATTAAAATTTAATGGCTAATCTGTTTCAAATTTGATAACTGGATTAAAAATGAATCATTGTAGTTAAATATTGTCTTTATTTAGGTATCACGTTGATAAGTAAACTTAGATTAGTAGATCAGATGAGATCAGGTGTGTCATGTATGACAAAGCAAATAAAAAAAAATAAGGGTTCGGTATCTTTCTGACTAAGGATAATACTTAATCGACCCTTCTTACAAAAAAAACCAGCCACATGTCGGGCTATGCTCAGTGTAGGGTCCGTACTCCGTAGTTATTCAAAAACCGCTGGGCAGAGTTCGAAATAGAATATTCTATAAGCCCTAAACCTAAGCTATTATTCAGAAATGTTTTCTTATTTTTTGTTCCCGTTGATCAAAAGTTAGTCAGGGGAACAATTTTGTTTATCCGAAGGAGTTAACTCCATAAATACTCCCATTAAGGCTTTAGACAAAAAATTTCATGTGCGACCCTTATTCTTATTGAAAGACCTATCCAACAATACCCCATACACTATAGAATTATAGCAAAATAAAAAAAATCATACCAACTTCAGTACCAGGGGAGAAAAAAACCTACTTTTTGTTCTACCACTTTGTCGACGTGGTTAATAGTACCTAGTACCTACCTACCAAATTTCAAATTTCTAGTACTAACAGCTGTCTACTGAACTATGCTGCGGACAGACGAATATGGCGAACCTATAAGGGCTCATGGTTTACTATGGAAGTAGAGAAGGTTCCTTACCTACTCTACTTAATCAGAGAAAGAAGGTAAAAGTTGTCCGCCCTCATTTTTTGTAACATAGGCATTTTATATGTGATTTCTACTCAGAATCGTGAGCTCTTTCGATTCTATTAGGAGAAAAATGTTGTGCCAAAATTTATATAGGACTCTCCATTTCCTTTAAAAAATGAAAACGGATTGGAAAATAACTTGGGACTAAAATGTTCTCCTATCAGGATCGAACGAGCTCGCGATTCTTAGTGGAAACCATATTAAAAGATCCAAACTAAAAAAAAATTGGGTTGCGGTATTCCCATCTTGCTGACTTGCCAACAATACGCAAGTAAAACTCTCTCTATGAATTATGTGTCTGACCTCGGTTTTTTGTATAATAAAAAACGCTACATTTCAAGATGCTACTGCGACGTAATTTCAATTCATAATGAAGCACTAGAATCCAAATTAGATGCAAGTATTATTTTGGGTTAAGTACATATAGCTTTGTTCATCATAAGCAACAGGGACATGAAGGGAAAATACCTTAAATATCGCAGATAGGGTATTTTGCTGAAATAAGACTTTGTTATTTTTAAAAGTTAATAGGTAATTCTGCATTTATTGATTTTCTAAAAATTACTTACCTCCTCTGGGAATCGAACCCACTTGAATATGAAAAAATTAACACCTCCTGTTTTTATACTGTCAATCGAGCCCATGCACCTAAAAACAACATTCTTCTAAAGTAACATAGCATCTCAGAAGGAAGGAATAGGATAAAATGATGAAAATTAATATATAAAATTGAAAGATTTTTTTGTGTTGCCGTTCATACCTCTCAAAATAGTTACTTGTCATTCTAAGGGCTGATTTTTCAATCGCCAGATAAACGTATTCGTTAGTTAAAATTATAACTATCCTTTTCTAAAGTCATCAGTCAAAACAGGATAGAGCTAGCGTTTATCTGACAGATAGTGTTAACTGGCAATTGAAAAATCAGTCCTTAATCTATGAATGCAGTATTGTTCTTTATAATAAAATAAGATAAAGTATCTTTTTACCAAAACAGTGTATCGACAATTTTAGAGTAATTTCCTTCATGTCCCATAATCTTGGGGCACCCGGTATATGCTGCCTAAATAATAATTAAGTAAAAGGAACTGATTCAAAGGCCTCAGGATTTATATTATAGCGCCAAACTAAAATGTCACGTCATTAAAATAATTCTAGAAAGAACTACAAAAAACCTTACAAGGGTGAATATCTGAGCGTTTCAACCGGCTAATTTTGGTGGCATGATTTTTGCCGAAGTTTCTGAACGTCTCAATGTTATACTTCGTCATTTGTATAAGATACCGTGCCTCCTTCAAATAACAAAGATGAAAAATGATGCCACCAAAATTAGGCGGTTGAAACAAGTTCCCAACATAATGATATCGAAGATAAATACTGTTACATATTATACGTTTCCTTCATCGGTCTAATAACCACAATTCATTAATAAACTTCGGAATAATCTTAGACATAACGGCGTGCCTCGATTTCTAAGCTGCTGTATAAAGTTCAGGGGGGTTACCATGACGTACTAGTTAATGCGATTCAGTTTAGGTCGAGAGAAAGGGACAAGGCTATTGGAGTCGTATATCTCTGTCCCTTTCCCTGAAGCTAAACTGTATCGCATTAGTACGTCATGGTAACCACCCAGGAATCGAGTCTCGCAGTTTTTTGTACGTAGGTAAAATATGAACCTACCAATTTGTACGGATCCCTAGATGAGCGAGTCTGACTCGCATTTGTCCTGTTTTTATTCCTAATAGACAAACATAGCTTTTTATCAAATTAAGTAGATATGTATTGATCTCATATCAATTTTTAAGCGGATTAGATCGAAATTGAAATGCATACGAGTTTATATATACATAGCAAATAAGATGCTTCCTTACCTATAGACGTCCGATTAGAACCATGCGTGCGTTGATCCTCCTCGCCCTGCTGGGCGCTGCGGGTAAGCTTTAATGTAGTTATACATAGGCTTATTAAGATCCAGGTCCATATGAGCCCACATAGAAAATTTGATAATGTCCATTTTTTACTGCCAAAGGTTGTCGACAGAATATTATTATTAGATCCGAGGTCAACATTGAGGGACTTATCGGTCCTCAGATATGGATTTTCAGCACACTAGGATCAAAAAAGAAGTAATTCAAGATTTCGGAAATTTTCCATAATTTTAATCACGCATCCCCACGGTGGATCATCAATTCATCAGAAATCGGCTATCGATTATTTGCACGCGGGTATCAAAATGAATCCAATTGAATGCCGTTGTATACAATTTTGATGTCGGTTTAAATATTGTGGGTCCTCTAGGGTTATTAAATATCAGTTTAAACTAAAAAAGAAGTTTGAACCCAATCGCTAATGATAAGCACGTACCTAAGGTAAAGTACCGTTTACCGTTTTGGGTTTGATGGGTTAAGGAGTCTAAAACGTACACCGAATACATCAACGCAAAAATATCTTGGAGCCCGTTTAGTGAAAAGTTTGAGAATCTCTTTGATTGCTTCATCTCAGATAGAGAAAGTGCGGGCTGCGGACGTACTAGAGTTTTTAGGAAATAAATTATTTCTTTTTTACGCGAGGTTTTTAGATATTCATGAAAATACTGGTGTTACATTTATAGCACATCTGCGGATCAAAGTGGCTATGATTCATGTGAGTAAAGCATACAGGATACATTTGAAAGAATCGAATTTAAGACATCATGGTAATTGAATACACTACCAATCAACCTAAAAACCACACATACATTTCTTGAAGTTAACAAAAATAACATTCACAGCGGCCAAAAACATTCCACAACGAATCGTGGGGGGCTCGCCCACCACCGTGGAGAACTACCCCTATATGGGCAACATGCAGTACCATTTGTGGGGTCTCTTCTGGTTTCAGTGGTGCGGTGGTTCCCTCATCACCCCTACCGCCGTCCTCTCTGCTGCGCATTGCTACGAGTAAGTAGCCCTATATCCACTTATATTGCCTCTAGTGGCTCTTGAAGTAACTCCGATTGATTGTTAAGAGGTTTTAATCACTTAATTCGTTTTCGCAGTGGTTTTACGGTGGAATTGTGATGTCACTCTTCACTAATATTTAACCAAAAAACTATACATACGATAAAAAATGTTTTGCGCTTCTGCACTGTCACTTTAACAATGTAATTGGTTTGTTTGCAATTTTGTTCTCGGATTTGAGTTCAGATATTATGTAGTTTAATAATTCGATTCTATTAATAAAGTAAGTTAAGCCGCATTGACCTAACACACTGCTCGCTTCTTGACCTAACCTATCTTGACTCTGCCTACCTTGTCAATCCGGTGTCATTTTCTCCGTAGAGGTGATCATGCCTCTGAATGGCGCGTGCGTCTCGGCACCTCGATTGCGTCGAGTGGCGGCTCCGTACACGGCGCGACCCAGCTGGTGCTTCATCAGGGGTACAACGGCGCCACCCTCGACCACGATATTGCCATCATCCGCCTCGGCACTCCCGCGGTCTACGGCAACAGCGTGGCAGCCGTCAGCATCGCTGGCGCCAACTACATCCTTCCTGATGGCACCCAGGTCACCACTGCCGGATGGGGTGCACTCTCCGTAAGTGAACCCAAGCATAGTAATACTAGCGAAAAGTGGTTCGGTACTGTAATCTCGAAGTACCGCGTATTCTGCCCATTGTTTGCAAAAAAGCTAATACAATACGGTGCTGTCTTTACCGAGGCATTCACAATATATTCTCAGGAACATAAATTATTGAGATGAGCAGAACTCATACTCTTTCGATTTTGCGAGATATATATCCTTATAGTTTTGACATCAGCAATCCTCCTGCATTTTGGTAATATTATCATTATACTAGTAAGTAAGTAGGCATATAAGCTGGCTTTTTTTTCTCGTAGACTGACGGCAACTGGCCTGAGCAGCTCCATCACGTTGACATCAACATCATCAACTGGGAGTTATGCCGTCAACGCTACGCCCACCTGAAGACCCTTCCCGGCTACCAGGACTGGCCCGATGTGACCGTTAACATGATTTGCGCTGGTATCCTGAATGTCGGTGGCAAGGACTCCTGCCAGGGTGACTCCGGCGGTCCCCTCGTGCACCGAGCTGGCGCCGTCGATGTGCTGGTCGGCATCGTGTCCTGGGGCTTCCAGTGTGCTCACGCCGAGTACCCTGGTGTTAACGCTGCCGTCAACGCACATACCGACTGGATCGTCGCTAACGCGTAATCAATAACGTGTTTTGGAGGATAAATATTTATTTTGTGTGTAGAGAAGACGTTACACGTTACGTTAGCCTACAGATGACTTTTTTAACGGAGCCAGACTGTTACGTCATTAATCTAGCAAATATCCTTAAACATTTTTAATACAAAAATTACATAACGTGCAACATTTCTTAATTGTTCACCAAAAAAAAAAATGGTTACATGTAGGTAACCATTAAAAAGGTAGACAACAGACGGTGTTATCGCTAAGAAGCAATCTCTTCCATACAGCCTTTGGGTAGCGAAGTAATGTACCTTTTTTTTTTTGATACGTGTCGCATTATTCTTGAACTGTAATGTCGTGTAAACCTCTGTTGCAATAAATTAAACGGAAAAGTCACATACTTAACTGTCGAGCATATTTTTCATACTCAAATACGTAAATCATCGTATAAACAACACCAATATACATTATGTATAGGGTATTATGTATAGCAGTGTTTTTCAAACTGTGGGTCACGACCCCCAGGGGGGTCGCGGCACTCATCCAGGGGGGTCGCGACGAAGTTCAGCTTTAAGAGCAACTTATGACAGCCTGATTTGATTTTTCCTAACTTAAATAGTACACATAATTTGAGATAAATTGTAGGTATTTATTTGATAATTAGGTAGGACAATTTAGTGTGAAGAATGAGCTTGCTTCATTTTGACTAATTTGTCAAACCGAGGTTCCTGTCCGACACGCTGACAATTAAATCATTTTCTAAATTAAATCTTTTTTTTGTGTCCACCATTGTTGAAAACGTCAGCTCGCATAAATATGAAGTAGCGAATGGGATCAAAACTTTAAGGGCCTCTTTTACTAAATTTGGATATTCTGTCATTCTTTTTACCCAGAACACACCAAGTGTAATAGATACGAACTCCAACTTAAGCATTCTATCAGATGCAAGATCCAAAAGTGTTTCTTTCACCGGGGCATTGAGATTAGCCAGATCAACGGACTTGTTCAAAAAAGGATTCAAAATCAACTTGTTCCATCACCAATCAATGTTTTGTTTGAGAAATAACTTAAGAGTTGGTTTTTTAAACTTTGCAAGCTCTCCACCATTACAGGAATATGAATTTCTATGTGTGAACATAGAAATTGAAGAAATTGGAAACATTGAAGATATTTCTTGGATGATTTTAGCCATGCAAGGGAAATAATCAAACTGCATACTACTACGCTCCCGTGATAACAAAAATAATGGGTAGGTTGATAAACAGAATCTACCTACCCACATAAATAAATATAGGGTGCGTTCTAAAACGCATAATATGTAACTGAGTGAATGATGGAAAGGTGCGTTCCAAATTTGTTATACTTGTTATAAGAATTTGTACTACTTATATGTATTTGTCGTAGAAACGAGGTATGGGGGGTCTCGAAAAAAATTGAGTGGCTAAAAGGGCCGTGACACCAAAAAGTTTGAAAAACACTGATGTATAGTGTAGGGTTCGAACCGGAAGTAGTTTTCATATCTAGACGATTCAAAAGAGTTTGTTGCTATTCCAATTTGAATAAAGAATTATTTGACTTTGACTTTGACTTTGACTTTGACTATATAGTTCGTTCGCCCTTAGTTACTGTCACAGAACTTAACCGTGCGTTGAAGTTAATGCGAAAAACCCACGGAACCTTAGATATCTACAACATATCTCATAAGTGTGTTTGGGCTGTAGTTGTGGATCCACGAGTCGAGCTCGTCAATACCATGTTTACGTATGGTGTATCTATACCCCAACGCATTGAAAAACACCCGAGTATATCCAGTTTACAAATGTAAAGGTGAAATAAGTTTCGTGGAACTATAACTTTAATATATTAAGTGCAGACTGATTATCATATGCATGCATGCATGCATCAGCCTATGCTAGTCCACTGCAGGACGTAGGCCTTTCATATTAACTAATGCTATACGTACCTACGTATTAGGAGGTAAATGCCTATAGTCGCCACGCTGGGCAAGCAGATTGGCGATCGCAGTAATGTGTCCACTATGATGACGCTGCTGCCCATCATCAATCTTTTATCAAATAATGGTCAGTGATACTTCAATCCCTTAGTTGAATCTTACGACACCCACAGGAGGAATTGATTGTCATATCTTAGTATATCAAAAATAATAGAATTTATAATCTTAAAATTTTAATGCTAGATGTCGAGAAAAAAATTCTGCTGACTGATAAAAGTGATAAACAAATTGCCTACAGACACACGACACAGATCCACAACGACAGCTTCTTACAAAATATATGATACCGTCACAACGGCGTTAGACAAAAAACAGAACAGGGGGGGCGTGTATTCTGTGATCTGTCTATGGCCTTCGATATGATAAACCATAGCTATGCTTAGAAAAAATGGGTCATTGTCAGACCGAAAAACAAAAGTTGTCCACTCGGTGGTCAAAAGTTAACAGCTTTTATAAATCTATGTTACGATTTGATTGCATAGGGATATAGACCGGGGAACCTAACTAGTTGTACCGTCAATTGTTTCATCCCAAAATTAGTACAGGAATTCCTTAACTTTAGTCATGTCCACCGAAAAGACGATAACCTAAATCTGACAATGACCCAAATAAGTCAGTAACTACGTAGTCAAAACTAGCATCTACTCAGAGACTTCCTAGTCACATCGTTCCTTAAAGATAGATACGATCAGACAATCGAAGTCAAAATTGAAGTTAAGAGCATTATTAATCTGAAGCTACTCCTATACTACTTGGAATACCACAAGGTTCTGCTCTTGGAAATAATCTTTTCAGTGTTAGTCTTTAGCAATAGTTCTCAAAAACTTCTATTTTTTTGTAAAAGGCACTCAAACGACGGTCACTGAGCTAAGCTGCTGACCGACAGACAGACAACCGGACATGGCGAAACTTTAAGGGTTCGAGATGCGCGCTTGGACAGAACGTTTGACTTGTAAGCCGTAACTTCGGCTTAGTTTTGCAGGGACCGTTTTCTTTAAATATCCGATAAAGTTTATCGGCTGCGTAATTATTTACTTTCCAACTTTCCATATCTCGTGGTATACCACCATACATATCTGGTTCTGGTGCCATACTCATTTCCAGGTTAGTATAAGTGAGTTGCTTCAAGAAAATTTAATATATTAAACGGCCAATACTAAAACACCCATATTAAAATAAAAACGAAACTGATAATATCGAACTAATTTCCGATATTTTATTATGGGTACAAAATTATTCAATAACCAGTTTTTTTTTCGATATTTTCGATAATAACTTTTTGTACTTAATTGAAATCAAGGGATTTAATTATGTGCATAAATTAAATCTAACTAACCTAACCTAAATCAAAAATAAAATAATATACCTATATCTAATATTGTCCCTTGTGGCATTGTACCGAGGATACTGGCGGCATGTCCTCGCTGTATTGCAATACCTACTGATGCGTTGTGCGAGGAAGTAGGGTTCGCAGTATCCGTCGATTAGTCGGATCTGGTCGGATCCGAATATTTAGGCCGTTAAATTTCCATTAATCCGGATATTCCGGATAGTATGGTTCCAGGGGTAATTTTTGGTATAAACTGAAAATCTAATGGAATGGATTTGGGCGGAGGTTACCAAATTAGGAATAGAGTTAATAATAGGATAGGAGGGGCCACATTCTGCATGCCACATTTTTTATTGAGTTAACAGAAAGGAGGCACAATTAATGATATTCGTTACATAATAGGTACATCTTACGACTGAGGCCCCAACTTTCACAGAATGTAACTTTAGAGTGTCTACTTTTTTTTACAAATTAGAGGTTCAATTTACAATTGTTTGAGAACTTTTATTACTAAAGACTGATACCTACTGAAAAGATTATTTCCAATGGCAGAACCTTTTGGTATTTCAAATAGTATTATACGCCTATTGTCTCCCTTTTTAATGGTTACAATATGTAACATTTTTTTGAATGTACAATAAAGAAATATTGTACTTTATGTAATTTACGTAATGAAATAAAAAATGTTGAAGAAAATTAGCTCTGTTTAGTCATCTGATCAATTTAATCAGCTACCTAAAATGTAATTCAAATAGCTAGGAACGTTTTTGGGACCATGATGATAATTATACAAAAACGACTCGTATACCCACACACAAAAGATTACTTTATTCTCCAAAACACGTTATTAATTACGCGTTAGCGACAATCCAGTCGGTGTGTGTGTTGACGGCAGCGTTAACACCAGGGTATTCGGCGTGAGCGCACTGGAAGCCCCAGGACACGATGCCGACCAGCACATCGCCGGCGCCAGCTCGGTGCACGAGGGGACCGCCGGAGTCACCCTGGCAGGCGTCCTTGCCACCGACGTCCAGGATACCAGCGCAAATCATGTTCACGGTCACATCGGGCCAGTTCTGGAAGCCGGGTTGGGTCTTCAGGAAGGCGTAGCGTTGACGGCACAACTCCCAGTTGATGATGTTGATGTCCACGTGCTGGAGCTGCTCAGGAGAGCTACCGCCGGTCTGCGAGAAAAAATCAGCGTAAATAGCTTATTCACGAGCAGCATGGTGAGGTGACGTTAAACATACAGAATTTCTCTTAAAGATGAGAACAAATATCTTAAAACTTCTGAAAGAGCGTCAGTTCTGCACATCTCTATATTTCAGCTCTATCAGGATAGATAAAGTGAAATGATCAAGCTCATACATTGTGAAAGTCTCGGTAACACTACAATATTGAAAAATTGGAAGACTGAGCACTGACGTTGCCAGCATTAATGTTGAGTTGTCCTCATTTCGTGACAACGTATATTTGTTGGTTGCTATTGTTCGTGCTTATCCGTTTATCCGTTATATTGTCATGAATTTATGTTTCTTTCTTTCTGTTGTATTAGCCTATTAGCTATTCTGTAAACAATGGGCACACGACACGACACGTCGAATTGACAGTACCAAACCATACACTTCCCGCATTACTAAAGTGCTAACCATTTTCAGGTCAGCCTGAATTTAAGTCCACTTACAGAGAGTGCACCCCATCCGATGGTGGTGACCACGGTGTTATCAGGAAGGATGTAGTTGGCGCCAGCGACGCTGACGGACCCCACGCTGTTGCCGTAGACAGCAGGAGTGCTGAGGCGGATGATGGCGATGTCGTGGTCAAGGGTGGCGTCGCTGTAGCCCTGGTGGAGGATCAGCTGGGACACAGGGTGCTCGGAGCCGCCGCTCGACGCGAACGAGGTGCCGAGACGCACGCGCCAGTCAATGGCACGGTCACCTCTACGGAGAAAATGAAACAGGTGTGTTGATTATACATTTGAATTTAAAAAATAAATATCACAAGGGCGTAGAAGCCCCCTAATCAAAGGGACCACTCATTTTGCTGTCTAGTATGTCGCAATTTGTAAGAGTAGGTGTAGTCTTCAATTACAGAGGGACCATTATTAGGTATTTGTTTTTCCACATTTCACACCCGGCTTAGACGTTAGTAGGTACTTAGTGATCTACCAAATGGAGTGGAGTGGCTACGATTTCATTTTAGAGGGTGGGTGTTGCCCTGTTGGGGTAGGTAAGACTGCCCAGAAACTCTAAAAAGCATGTAAGTTTTTTAAATTAGGTAAGCTACGCGCAAATCATGAAATTGCTTACAGGTAAGTATGAGTTGTAGTAGGAATTTGTAGTTCATAGATCCCACGTAGATATGGCGGTCACAAATGACACAATACCGCCATAAAAACGTTGTGAAAACTAAGTCATTAAGAAATCTTAATACCTAAGTACTTAATCAGAGCTGCTAGAGGCTATGTAAGTAGAGTGAGGGTTACTTACATGTAGCAATGCGCAGCCGACACAACAGAGGTAGGGGTTATGAGGGAACCACCGCACCACTGCATCCACCAGATGCCCCACAGGTTGTACTGCATGTTGCTCATGTAGGGGTAGTTCTCCACGGTAGTGGGAGAGCCCCCCACGATACGTTGTGGGGTGTTTTTGGCCGCTGTAAATGTTATATTTTGTTAGCTTCACCGAATGTATGCGTGGTTTTAAAGTTGATTGATTATGTATGTAATTGAATAGGAACTCATTTTAGTATCTACAGTTCTTGAAGTTTTCAACGGTGAATACGCTTATGACTGAATATTTATACATGCACGCTGCTGTAGAGTGCGTGGTAAGAGTTTTCTTAGGGAACTGGGACGATGCCTGCAGAAAAGGGGCTTTGATTCGCGCTCCGGTTCGTACCGAGACAGATACTGTTAATCGCGATTCAGCGTGGAAACGTAGCGAGAGTGATGGGCACTTTTGCGTCGGGGACCAATCGGGGCCAAACCAAGCTACTTTTAAGGATTTTTTAGGCTTAAATTGTATTTTAGCTTATATTTTTTACTTTTACGGATTTATTTTGTAGTCAATCTTAAAATAATAATAATAAAAAAAATTGGTATTTTACATTCAAAGTAATAAACATGAAACTATCCCTTCGCGGCAAAGCGCCATAGATATACAGCAGATACTGGTAGCATTTTGGCCTCGCTGTATCGCAATACTTACGTAATACCGCAAAAATCGAAATTCGTAAATTTCGAGGATTTTTCTCTGTCACTCAAACGAAGGCGTCTTTAGAGTGAGAGAGACAAATCCTCGAAATTTACGAATTTCGTTTTTCGCGGTAGGGCCGCTTATTCTTTAAGCGAGAAAAGGAAGCCAGATGTAAGCTATGGTGATTCTATGATCACCAAGTACCTATAGCACGATCCACGTCATGCACTACTACTATAGCACGATACAATGTCAATCATCAAGGTGTAATGAGGACGTCTGCCGTGTAATATGGGCTTAAGTGCATAAATTTAATTATGTCTAGAGCGGTAAACGTTGAAATCTGTGCTAATATTTAGAAAATTGGTAAAGTGAAATAATTAAGGTGTAATGAAACCTAAGCCATAATAAGTCTAAGTAAGTGTAACTAATGAATGAAATCCGGACGACGAGACCAAAACTGGCCGCTACCACGAAAATCGAAATTCGTAAATTTCAAGGATTTTTGTCTTTCACTCAAACGAAGGCGTCATTAGAGTGAGAGAGACAAATTCTCGAAATTTACGAATTTCGTTTTTCACGGTAGGGCCGGTGTACTTTTTAAACGGTTTTTATTAACTTCACCGCGTATCAACTGTCGTCGATGCTTCAAATCTTGTGATCGATTTATCGACCACTTCTACTGCACCAAAATTAATGAAATTTGGAACTCGTGTCAAGTCCCCATGACAATGCTATATTATAATATTTGTATCCTTGTACCCTCAAAGCCTGATGCTGCAGACGTACTGCTTACCTTAACCGAGAGTGTTAGACACGTGAAAATGAAAGTATAGCATGTTTGGCATAATCAAATACTAACAGCCTGATCTTGACTTCCAACTCCTCACTCCTGATGCTGCAGTACTGCCCACAATAACCGCAAGGTTTATCTTTTATCGATTTCTTGATTTTAAAGAAGTTCTTTAGATATTAAGTAGAAACCTGCGAATTTAATACTAACGTCCAACTCGTCAGATCTGATACTCCAGTGTTACTGCTCGCCACAACCGCTAGGTTTAGCGATCTGTAGATTTTGAAGTACTGCTTTAGACATTTGGAAGAGACATATGGATTTCATTATCATAATCATCATCATATCAGCCAAAAGACGTTCACTGGTGAATATAGGCCTCCGCCAAAGATTGCCACAAAGACCGCCCTGTGCCACCCGCATCCAGTGACCTTCACCAGGTCATGAGTCCACCTTGTGGGGGGCCTACCCACGCTGCGCCTTCCGTTACGTGACCACCACTCGAAAAACTTACCGCCCCAACGGCCATCGGTTCCACGCGCGACGAGCCCCGCCCACTGCCACTTCAGTTTAGCGATTCGAAGAGCTATATCGGTTATTTTGGTTCTGCTGCGGATGGTCTCATTTCTAATCCGATATTGCAGAGAGACTCCTAGCATAGCCCTCTCCTTTGCCCTTTGGGTGACATTGAGCATTCTTATAAGGCCCATTGTAAGCGAGCACGGTTTAGTACCGTAGGTCTTCACTGGCAACATACACTGATCAAAGACTTTCGTCTTCAAACCCTGCGGAATATTGGACGAAAAGATACAGACGGATTTAATACTGACTTCCAACTCCTCAAACCTGATGCTGCTGAGACACGTGTCACTGCCAGCCATGTCGGGCCTGCGGCCCTCCGGCTGATAGACTGACGGCGTGAGTGGATCGCGTAGCGTAGGGCGACCCGTCGGGCCTGCGGCCCTCCAGCTGATAGAGTGACAGCGTGAGTGGACCGCATAGGGCGAGACGTTGGGCCTGCGGCCCTCCAGCTGATAGAGTGACAGCGTGAGTGGATCGCGTAGGGTGAGGTGTCGGGCCTGCGGCCCTCCAGCAGATAGAGTGACAGCGTGAATGGACCGTGTCGGGCGAGCTGTCGGGCCTGCGGCCCTCCAGCTGATAGTGTGACAGCGTGAGTGGATCGCGTAGCGTAGGGCGACCCGTCGGACCTTCGGCCCTCCAGCTGATAGAGTGACAGCGTGAGTGGATAGTGTAGGGCGAGCCGTCGGGCCTTCGGCCCTCCAGCTGATAGAGTGACATCAGCGTGAGTGGACCGTGTAGAGCGAGCCGTCGGGCCTGCGGCCCTCTGGCCGATAAACTGATAGCGTGAGTGGATCGCGTAGCGTAGGGCGACCCATCGGGCCTGCAGCCCTCCAGCTGATAGAGTGACAGCGTGAGTGGATCGTGTCGGGCGAGCCGTCGGGCCTGCGGCCCTCCAGCTGATAGAGTGACAGCGTGAGTGGATCGCGTAGCGTAGGATGACCCGTCGGGCCTGCGGCCCTCCAGCTGATAGAGTTACAGCGTGAGTGGACCGCGTAGGGTGAGCCGTTGGGCCTGTGGCCCTCCAGCTGATAGGGTGACAGCGTGAGTGGATCGTATAGCGTAGGACGAGCCGTCGAGCCTCCGGCCCTTCAGCTGATAGAGTGACAGCGTGAGTTGATCGCGTAGAGCGAGGCCCGTTTTCTCAATAAACCAAATCGATTGATATATTCCTTATTGTCAGATCTCTGTTATCTGAGGTATTGTATGAATAACACGTCCAGTTGAGACACTTCGGGCATTCAAGCTGACATTTTTTTAGTGTCGGATTTCAAAATATATCTATTCAGCAGCGATTCCCCTCTCGTTACACATAAAATATTGTCCATTACGTTTACACATGTTTGAGTCGTGATAAAGCGCGAGAGTTAAACGCTAGCATCCCTAATTGTATTGCATATTACAAACAACATCCTTTGATCGAGAATAAGTTGCACTAAAAACTTGAAAATAAAATAAATAAAAAAAGTTTTAAGTTAAACGGTTTTTATTGCACCAAAAACTAGAAAATAAAAATTAGTTGTAACTAACCGTAGATGCTACTTTTTGTAGATTAGTCACGTGAAACTATTATCACTGTAGTCTTCCCAAGTCGGATGCTGAAAGCCACGTTTAGCCTCTATGTCAGTGGATTAAGCGTATCCTAATCGGAAACTTTTACCAAACTAAAATAAAAACGTGGGGCGTTATTATGAAAAAACATACAAGTTCAAAATATGTAATTGTAGCTTTAATTTTGCAATGAATCATTCATCTGTTCCAACACTTCTACAGAGGTAAATAACTTTTATCAAGGCCAGAACAAAACTTATTACTCTATTGCTGTCTTGATTTCTATGTGTGTTCTTAAATAACTATAGTGACTTAATCACAATTGCGTACGCCCCACGTTTTTATTTCAGTTTGGTAAAAGTTTCCGATTAGGATACGCTTAATCCACTGACATAGAGGCTAAACGTGGCTTTCAGCATCCGACTTGGGAAGACTACAGTGATAATAGTTTCACGTGACTAATCTACAAAAAGTAGCATCTACGGTTAGTTACAACTAATTTTTATTTTCTAGTTTTTGGTGCAATAAAAACCGTTTAACTTAAAACTTTTTTTATTTATTTTATCACTAGTGCTTAATACAACATCGACTATTCTAACGACATCCTCATGGGAGTATTTTTTTTAGTTTTCTTTTAATGTTGAAAGTTACTTTTACATCGTCAAGGCGATGTTTTTCACAATCAATATCAAAGTGTATTGAATAAAAAAATTGCCGTCTCTATTTTAAAAATCGAATTATTTTGATATCTGAAAAAGAAGTGGAACTACTAGGGAATGATAAAAAGTTTGATCAATAAATGTTTAGTTCAAAAATTGTTGATATGGATGGATGTCGATAAAGTGCACTAGAGAAAAATGCATTCTTGCCGCCGCCATCCGGGTTTTGCTAAAGAATTAATAACTAAATTAATAGTACATTGTGCATCAAGGGAGGTAATTACGGAATTACTAACGAGAGTGTTAGAAGCCTGACACCGATAGGCGGAGGGCTTTTATGACTCGAGTTAGTATTCCGCTTACCGACCGTGATGCATATAATGTTTTTCAACACACTTGCCGACAAAAAAATAAGTTTTAAGACATAATATTATTAATAGGCTTAGGACTTTTCATAGCATATCGTGGTTCTAAAATCCTTGGAGCCGCTATGTGAAAATATTTCGAAGTCAAAGTCAAAGTATATTATAATATTCTATTCACTTTCTATAATGATTTATACCTACTGTCTCATCGTTACTGAGTTAATTTTAATTGAACATAATTTATTGTAATAATCGAACTTGATTTCATAAAAAGTGCATAGGTACGTACATATTAGGTTCAAGACAAACTAGAAAAAGCCTCCTAGATCGGAAATAGCGATGAAAATGGCGAAAGTATCATGTTGTTTTTCTCGAAAGTTTCGAATCTTTCGTATAAATTACATGTAACTTCCGAACACTCAGCCGCATCAGTCGTGAGCTACGAATGTTTAAAAAAAAAGTGTTTTTTTTTCGAGAATTTTTGGAGATTCCATCTTTAACAGGAAGCTATGCACTTTCTTCTCCTTACTTTAGAGTTGAAATGAGATACTAGTCCGATCATAAGCCAAGAAGTTTTTTCGATTGGGTGTCTTGGAAAAAAATAGTGCAAGTTTGACTTCACGTTTACTCCTAAGCTATTTGGCTGAGTGGCATCAAGTAAATTTATATTGAAAGCTTGTTTTTTTTTATCACGTACATCACACATCTGCAGGTAAAAGTTAGTGAGAATAAATTTTTATTTTTTTTGTGACATCCTTTCAACTCACCAAAAAATTGTCCGGTCTTACCCGGGTGTAACTTATACGTAGTATAAACAGTATAATGAAATAGGTATATAAGTTTACAGTGCATTTTATAATAGTAGTGGTTTACGTGTAAAATACTTTTTTTTTGCATTATTTTATTGAATTATGATACTCCGAATGTATTGGCTCTAATACAAACACGTGACTTTTCATTTTGCTCAGACTAAATCTCAATATCAGTTGACTAAACAGTTTAAATTATGATAAAATACTTATAAATTGGAATCATTAATCTATGCTCTATGTGATATCAACGTGAAGTAAAGTCTATTTACTTCAAAGGTAACGTCAGTTTTGTTTCTTGTTCGGAAGTTACATGTAATCTATACGAAAGATTCGAAACTTTCGAGAAAAACAACATGATACTTTCGCCATTTTGATCGCTATTTAAGACTTTTTCTAGTTTGTTTTGAACACTAATTGTCTAGTTTTTTATGGTTTCTGTTCTGATATAAGTAGGTAACTAATTTAGTATGTAATTTTTATGAAATCAAGTACGTTTTTTAAAATTAATTAAGTTCGATTAAAATTAATTCTGTAACGATGTGACAGTATGTATAAATCATTATATTTAATATTACAATATACTTTGACTTTGACTTCAAAAATTTTACACATAGCGGCTCCAAGGATTTTAGAACCACGATATGCTATGAAAAGTCCTAAGCCTAATTATTAAATTACGTACTGACATTTCTATTATCTCCTAGGGAATTTCACTTATCTATTACTCCCGCTACGCACGTACGCAATGGCGCCCTTATGCCCTGGCCACGACATTGGTCTAAGGCGACCAGCGGCGAGCGAATCCATGAGTGGGAGCGGGATGCCGATATGGGTACGAGAGGGAGCACCATACGTTTTCCGCTTAGCCGGTCGCCTTAGACCAATGTCGTGGCCAGGCCGTTAGACAGGAAGTGTGATGAAAAATATGAAGCTTACCCGCAGCGCCCAGTAGGGCGAGGAGGATCAACACGCGCATGATGGTTGCAGTTGGACGTCTGGTAAGGAATTAAGTTATTTGCCAAATTTATATGCCTTAGTGCATTTCATATCGACTAAAATGTAATCGCTAATCAGCTTAAAATTTGATAACTGGATTAAAAATAAATCTTTTAAAGTAATTATATACTTTTGCTTTACTTAGGTACCTATCTAGTTGATAAGTGAAATTAAATCTAGATTAGTAGAGCAGATGAGATCAGACAAGAAAAAGCAAATTAAATTTTTAAGGGTTCGGCATTTTCCTGTCCAAGGATAATACTCAATCGACTCTTCCCAAAAACGCGGGGAATACTCATACACAAGGAATAGTTCAATTGGTCCCTTTCTAATCGACATCAAAATTGTACATTACGATACAAGTGGGAAAAAATTAAGTTCTTAACTGAATGAAATGAAGACCTACCTACTATTTTAGAAATATAACATAAAATTTTTGGCAATGGCACTAAACTTGTAATAAGTAATTAATTAAGTATCGACTCGCTTCTTATTGTATTGCACTTGCTTGAAAATATCTGATCACAAAAAAGAAATTGGTAATTTGAAGTAAGTTACGTATTTCCGTTTTAGTCTGGCTTTTACTTTAGAATTCAAGAAACAAAGCAAAATTTGCGGATGCTAAGTTTTTTTCCGGAATTTCAGCAGAAACAGAGCTTGACAAAAATCTACAAGAAAAGATCGTCGCGAAATGTGCCTTTAATAAATTTAACTGTACCTAATGTAATTTAAGCTAGAGGAAACTACTCAAAGCTTAACAGTATCCTTACCTCTTGAGGTTATTTTTATCCTGCTCGCTCGCACCAATAGGGCGAGTATGAGCAGGATGGAAGGTATGAGTAGTAGGTACCTAATCACGGCGGTAGCTCATGGTAGGCACACAGTAGAATAATTACAGGAGTATACAAAACCGGCTAAGAGCATGTCGGGTCATCCTCAGTGTAGGGTTAACTAGTTATTACCTATTCAAAAACGGCTGGGTTTACTTATGTTCAAAATAGTTTTATTTGAAAGTACCTATATCCTTTATTATACCTATGTATAAAGCTTGTTCACGAAATAAAGTAGCCATCGTAAATCAGTCTCTACTGTTACACATTAGTCCCATGTAGTTCTAACAGGCATGGGACTGTAAATGGATTCTTCTGTTTTATGTTTAAGAATCCAATATCCAAAAGCATTCGCTGAAAAGTCGTCAAAATCAAAATAACTTCAGATAATGCGAACGAATAAAAGTGCGAATTTCAGAGACCATTTCAACAATGTTAGACTTGAAATACTTAATAAAAATTGTAGACACGAGATTCACAGTTTATTATAGTATCGGTATTGTAGTTTAGTTAAGACCCATAGAGAAACTAAATGACCCAAAATGGTAAAATATAAAGAAACACTACTTGCTTAAATCCAGAAGTTAATAAAAGTACTTAATTATGGAGAAATTGATATAAATATCAACCACAGCATCCGAGAAGATAGGCAAAGAGCCCTTCTTTGTAATAACATCACCCATATAAAGGTATGGTCTCATACAAAAAAAAGAATTAAACAGCAATGGCTACTTTATTTCGTGAACAAGCCTTACAATTTGCCTATCAGCTAATCACACGTTGGGCGCCACAACTTGTAAGGCATCGCGGTAGACCACGCCAGAGATGGCGTGACGAGCTTGACGCCTTTGACAAGGACTGGTGGGAGACTTCAGGGGATAGGGATACGTGGAAGAATTTGAGGGAAGCCTTTGCCCTACAGTGGGACAGTACAGGCTCTTAATATAGTAATATATTATATACCTATATTCTACATATAAGGCCTCTATTCAGACAGTATTCGACAGACGGACAGGGCGAAATTAAAGGTTCCTAGTTTACTACGGAACTCAAAAAATGCAAAAAAAATGTGTCCCTATGCACTTTAATTCTGTGTAATAAGAACGTTGTAACATACTTATTAATAAGAGGATTTTTACGATACATATTTATGCAACATATCAACTTTACGATGTTGAAGTGCCGATGTCGATGAAATCCGAAATGGAACCCCTCGACGAAACAACGCGTTTAATTTTTGACGATTCGTCGGGTGAGAATGCAATTGTGCCATATCCATTTTTAGGTAAAATCGGTTTTTAATGGTTGTTGATAGCATATTTTTTTTGTAGTTCATAACAGTAATCGATTTTTGAAAATTCTTATTTTATATTTTTAAAAAACATATATTTTTGTGCCATATCCTCAAACCGGAATAAATAGTGATTACAATATTGTGCCATGTCCGGACATGACACAAATTTACGGTTAACAGCTATTTATCAGTGTGCCAAGCGACTTAACTGATCAACATTTTTGTGACATAATCCATTAATCGATTTGATTGTATCGATTCGATACTTTTTTTTACCTACCCTCACGTTTGATAAATGACAATAAAGAAGGTAGGTTTGATTTATAATGATTTGTGTCATTCATACGTCAAGCTTTTATCTTAATAAGTTGTGGTATAAATACATAATATTTATAATTACGAGTACCTAACCATAAATTGTACCTAACCATAATTGTAAATGACATATACTACAGAAAAAGTGACCGAACCCCCTATGACCAGGACTGGAATCGATCCAATGACCTCCTGCTTCCCTTAAGCTTTAAGTCCTGGCCACAGGAGGCCTCGGTCATTATTCCTGAAGTACATTATACATAAGTATTTAGGTACTTAAACTATAATGTTATTAGTTGATAAGAAATAATAACGTTAATATGTCATTCATTAGTAAACGTATTATGTTCTCATCGATATTTTTTACATTAGCACTAGATATCGTTGAAAAACTTAATCATTTCACAAAATAGAGAAGGTCACCTATTAGATGGTGCCTATTTACAAGAAAGTAAAAAAATGATTCACATAAATATTGGAAATGAATATTGGCACCATATTCACGTGAATAATTATGTCTTCATATTCGCGATAAATTATCGTCTTGACTTACTGACTTATAAATCTAGCCGTAAAATAACTTTTATTTGCATAAACAATAGCTTTTAATGTCTCCCTTTCTTGACATTGCACTAAGATTTTGTGACACATCCATAACTTTGTGTCATATCATACATAGCAAATTAAACATTTTCTTACCAAAATGGATATGGCAATTGTAAAACTACTTATATCTCATGACTATTATATGGTAAACATTAATTGTATATAACAAAAAATAGTAAATTAATATACTAAAGTGTCAGTTAAGTTAAATATTGCAAAATTATAAGACATTCCAAGAAATTTTTTTTTTTGTTTCATTTCGCTCTCCTGTAAACCAAGGCAAGTGGCGTATAGCACAATTGCATTCTCACCCGACGGATTGCTAAATTAAGTAGATAGTACATACCTAAATATTATGTGCAATTAGGTTATTTAAGTTCTTTGCGATGAGAAGCGGCTTACCGACTATTTTTGCCTTAGATATGTATCGTAAATGTAACTAGTGTTACACCTAGACCCTTACATGAAATCTTTTGTTGTATTTTTTTTTCCTTAAGTAAGATACTTACCTACTTTTAAATTGTTTTTCTACTTGATACCTACACCTAATATTTATCAGTTTTTTTCCTACTACATAGACAGACGTGGCTATTAATCAAAGTAGGTATGTCGGTATTCAGCCCATATCAAATTTTAAGCGGATTAGTGTTTTTAATCATCATGAAATGCACACGAGTTTATATATATATGGCAAATAAAGTTGCTTTTTTGCCAATAAACGTCCATGTGGAAGCATGGGTATATTGATACTCTTCACTCTAGTGGGGTAAAGGTAAGCTTGTAACTGTATTCTTTTTTGTACTTGGTGGAGTCGTCTGTTCGTAAACCTAAGACATTTTTGTTAATATGGAGGCATTTATTTACGCATCCTGCCAGTCCGGAATTAGGACTTACTGGAACTACGCGGAATACTCGCTAAAGCTAAACACGATACGCTCTCTGGCAGCGGAGTGTGATCGAGAACATTGTACTGCGGATATCGTCGGCGAAAACTTTGCTCTCAGTTCAGTAGCTTAGATAACCGCATATAAAGTACCTTTTAGATAACAGCGCATTGGGCGACTTTACATGCTGGTCGTAATGCAGCTCCCTAGCAGGTACGGCAGAGGAAACCCCTGGACTTACCCTCTCAGGCTGGGCAGTTTTGATGATTTTTATAGAGGTGGTCTAGCGGCTGTCACCCGGCGCCGGTCCCCGGGGTACACACACACGGGGTACGCAAGGCTACCAGCCGAGGCCCCTCTGTGTCCATGTCCAGTCAAGTGCAAAAAAAAGTATCGAAAGAAGCCACTCATAAATATGTTACGACGTTCTTATTACACAGAATTAGAGTGCAGTGGGACATATTTTTGAACATTTTTGTGTACACCTTTTTTGTCTTTGACTGTCCGACGACGTATAAAACGTACCATCAGGAACCAAAGACGCCAAGATACTCGTGGACGTATCCTGTCTAGCACACTTCCTATGTGAAATTCAGACCATGATTGTGCCTCGGGTGTAGCTAATTCCTATCATTATTGATAAAATAAGTTCCCCTGATTTCGTTCACGGAAAAAAATATAATATTCTTCTCGGGCCTCGAAATTGACAAAAAGTAACGTTTATTCTTTACGTAAGACCATCACACTCGTTCGAACATATGTGTTAGTTTTTAGTAAAATGTTCCACTTTGTCGCTTACCATAAAGACGAGATTTCCTTGTATCTTCATATGAATAAACTGACAAAGCGGCTTTATGGCAAACGACAAAGTGGGACGTTTTACTAAACTCACTCACATATTAGTGCGAGTATCATAGACTGCTTTACGTATCTAGGAAATGATAAAATACTCGTAAACGTTACTTGCCAACTCATGGTACGGCTACTGGATCTTTTCCGAGCCGGGAAATTGTTCATTCGTTTCTATTGTTTACCTGGGTAGGTACGTATATAATGGAATCGCATCCTAAAGGGTCTTTTCACTTCTCATGCTCAAAAAGTATTGTAGTAAGTATTGGTTATATATTTTTCTTCTTTCGCTTTATGACAACGCTGTTGTGTAAATTGCAATGAAAAAGTGTTTTACTTTCCTCGCAAACGAATTGAAAAGCAGAGCGTACATACAACATGGGCATAAATGTCCTTTTTTTATCCTCGTCTACTATTTTGGTCTTCGCTTCGCTCAGACCAAAAATTTGCCTCGTTTAAGCATGGATCGCTTTATGCCCTTGCTGTACAATCTACTATTTAATTGTTCTTAGCTCTAAGAAATCGTTAACTTTAAAGTTGACATTTTGTTGATTTGTTTGTTTTTAGATTTGTTTGTCCGTCTGTCACAGGCGTGACAGCCTATTTACTCGAAAATAAATGAGTCGGTTAACTTCAAACTCAGAATAAATCCATTCTAACCACATTGGGAGATTATTGAAACAAGTGATAATTCGAAAAAATATGAATTTTGATTGGATTTACCTTCATTTGATATAATCGTTTGCAATTGACCTATCTTTGAAAAAACTCAGTGAGGATTTATATAATTTTGATTTAACATACCTGGATTTATCAAGATCTGATTAGAAATTGGATGGAGAAATTGGTGACCACTTTTAGGAAAGAACAAGCGCTTAGGTAATTAAAAAAAAAACCGTTCTAGAGCATGTCGGGCCACGCTCAGTGTAGGGTTCCGTAGTTGTTCAAAAACGGCTGGGCTGATTATGTTAGAAATACCTAACTTTATTTTAAAGTATTCTATAAGCCCTTCATTCATAATTTTTTTCATATTTCATATTTTTAGAACCCACGGATCAAAAATTAGACGGGGGGGGGGGGTACAAATTTTTTTCTTCAAGTGCAATATGAATAGGTATCTCCGAAAATATTGACTTTAGAAAAAAACTTTCTTTGAGACCCTTGATCTTTTTAAGATACCTATTCAATGATACCCCACACTATTATATTAAAAAAAATCATCCCCACTTCACCAGTTCGAGAGGTACCCGAAAAAAAAATTGTTTTCTAGTTTTTATTGTAGGTACTACTTTCTTGGCATGATTAATATGCATACCTGTACCAAATTGCAGATTTCTAGTATTAACGGCCACTGAGCTATGCTGCGGACAGAAGGACCGACATGGTGATACTGTAAAAGTTCCTTTTTGACTATGGAACCCTGAAAAAGGAGAAGGAACTACAATACGAGTATGGACATAAGTCATTTTCTAGGATTCATGTAGGAAGGAATTTATTGAGAAAACATAAAAACGATGTCTTAAAAATAATCTTTATTTCAGACAGAAGTTAGATTTTTACGCGTTAGACACGATCCAGTCGGTGTGCTTGTTGACGGCAGCGTTGACGCCGGGGTAGTCGGGGTGGGCGCACTCGAAGCCCCAGGACACGATGCCGACCAGCACGTGGGCACCACCACTCTGGTGCACGAGGGGACCGCCAGAGTCACCCTGGCAGGCGTCCTTGCCACCGATGTGCTGGATGCCGGCGCACAGCATGTTCTCGGTTAGGTCGGGCCAGCGAGAGTAGCCGGGCAGGGTCTTCAGGTAGGCGTAACGGTCAGCGCAGAATTGCCAGTTGATGGTGTAGATGTCGACGTGTTGAAGCTGCTCGGGAGCACCGCCGCCGGACTGCGATAAAATCGTTTGTCAAAATAGGCACATAATATTGCTTTTCTTGAATTCGTACGATTAAACTGTTTCAGTCTTTCTCCTGTTAAGATTTCTAGAACATTTAGCATGAATAGAAGCCTTCGAAATGCGTCGTCTTCTACGCTTACACTGGAGCACTTCGGTTCATAACTATGCGTAAGTAGTTAGCTAGATAATCTTAAGGTCTGGATATATATTTCTCGTTAAATCAGAGACGCCTGTATGCTTAGCACATGGTTGGCGCGACAGTATCTCGCCGCGAGATAGTCTATCCTTCCCTCTTTTTTTAATATAGCTAGTGAAGGACGAAAGATCTATCTCGCGGCGACATACTGTCACACCAATCATGTGCTAAGCCTGCAGATGACTGATTACAGTGATTACGAACGAGCAAAAGTGAGAAAATGGACGGCATACGAGCTGCTGGCATCAGACGGCGCAAAGTGACAAAGTCTATAAATACCTATACTTATTCCATGACGTAATGCATTCTACATGATAACAATGATCAGTAATTAATAAATACACATCGTAACAAGGCATGACGCATTTCCCAACTACGCCACAGTATTCAGTATTCAAGTGCCGCTTGACTTAAAACATGTTAGGACTTACAGAGAGCGCGCCCCATCCGATGGTGGTGACAAGGGTGTTATCAGCAAGGTTGTAGTTGGGTCCAGCGACGCTGACGGCAGCGATGCTGTTGCTGTAGACGGCGGGAGAGGCGAGACGGACGATGGCCACATCATGGTCGAGGGTGGCGCCGCTGTAGCCCTGGTGGAGGACCAGCTGGGTCACGTCGTGCACGGAGCCACCGCTCGATGCCTGCGAGGTGCCGAGACGCACGCGCCATTCGGAGGCACGGTCACCTCTACAAAAAAGTTGTTCTATTAATCAATAAGCTCTTTGCTGCTTGCGTGACGCAGGGAAACTCTGGGAACTAAGTGTCTCCCTGAGTGCCAATGTTTTATTACGAGCAAAATGGATCGTACAATCAAATTTATGGTAAGGCCATAAGCTAACGCCTGCGTTGAACGAAAATTATAAGTATCGCTGATGCAATGCGGTTGCTTTTATGCGAAATTTAATCTTGTGGAATGCCGCGTACATTTCCTAGTGGTAAGTAGTCGGCTATAGCCTATGAACAAATAAAATATAGTTTATATACCCTCTGTCTGTCTGTCAAAAATTGACTACTGTAAAATAAACCCAGAAAAGAAAATTCAAATTTCTAAATATATTGGAGACAGACGTTTTTTCGGGTCGTCTCCACAGTTGAGGGGATACTTGGTCGCAGCTAGGCTGTAGCAGTCATTTACTTCTATCACACAACTTTGCATACTAAGAATGCTTTTACGTAGGGTAAGCTAAAGGGACTATCATTCCCTTATGACCAAACGCAAGCTACTTACTCGAAGCAATGCGCAGCAGAGAGGACAGAAGTGGTAGTGATGAGGGAGCCACCGCAAGACTGCATCCACCAGATACCCCACCACAGGTACTGCATGTTGCTCATGAAGGGGTAGTTCTCCACGGTGGTGGGTGTGCCGCCAACAATACGCTGTTGGTTTTTAGGCACCGCTGTGAACATAATTTTACCAATCTTAGATGTTTTAAGTCCCGTGGGGGGCTATCACGATCTACTAATGCGATTCAGCTTCTTAGCTAGCCTAATCTGAATCGCGATGTGTGACAAGCAGAACCAAAACTGAATCGCATTAAAGAGATCATGGTAGCCCTCCTAATCTTATACACCCTTTTACAGACCTTAGTCTTAAAATCTTCTTACCGACCCAGGTCCGCTCCTAATCCTCAGGTCCACTTGCATCCCGAGATTGTGCAAGTGTTGCTTAAAGTCCTATCCTTAAAATAGTACCTACATAGGTAGCTACACTACAGCCGATTAAAGGGAATGAGACACCTACGTAATAAGGAGGTGCAAAGCAGTTAGGTTAGCTAAATCAGGAATTAGGGACCTACTAGTTACATATGGGTAACATTTCGAACTTATTATAATTCCGGGGACGCGCCCGTACGAACGTAAGTAGGTACCACTAAAATCTGGACCGTCTTCCCCATAAGTATCTCTATAGGTACCTACGCTAAACGCATTGATCTCAATCTAAGTAGGTCCAATATTTTAGAAGAACACGAGTCCGAATTATCCCTAGAAGACTGTTCTTTTAACGGTTTCAATTTGTAGAACAGTAATTAACTGTCGGATATATCGAAGTGCCCAGGTTGCTCACAAATCTCTCAGCAGTCCTCTATTGTCATGGCGTTAGAGTACATGTTCAGGTGCTTAGACAAGTTGCCAATCGCTGGCGCTTAATCGTCAATCGTAAAGGAAAGGCAGCTCAGTCTTTGTCGCAGTAATATGAAAGAGTGACAGAGAGGGAAAACTACGAAGCTACTAAGCGTTAGCGATTGGCAACTTGGCTAAGCATCCAGATATTTCTGATGGCGACAAAATGAATGAAGTTCAATGCTTACCCGCAGCGAGCCCCAGAAGGGCGAGGAGGATCAACACACGCATGTTTCCGGTTGGATGTCTATTGGTAACCACATTAGTTATTTGTCCTATTTATACTACTACCTATGATCTACGTATAACTACTAATCAGCTTAAAATTTGATAAGTGTCTTAATCACAATACTTATTTAGATAAAATGTGTTTATTCGATTGGTAAATCTAGGTAATCTCTGCCCTCCTACCTAGTAGATTTAATTAGTTTCCGTTAAACACAATAAATGGGCGTCTCGAAACGTAACGTTACTTCCTCCTTAATAGTAATTTGGAACATGTAAGTACTTACCTACTCAGGCGATTCTTCTAAAAATATTTTATAATATATGAGTAAGTACCTGTGTGAAATAGGGTTAGTTGAAGTTCGAAAAAAATTGACCCGTTTAATTGATCTATCTGTGCTATTGTGCATCGAAGGGTATGGTCTAACCAAGAACTATTACACATTTTCGTTGTAGATCAATAAGTTGATATCTATTTTTTAAAAGTGGAGCCCTGTTATGTACGGGTTAGTTTTTTCACTTTCAAGAACACTCAATTAGCATCCGATATCATGGGACAATTTTTACACAAATTGACCTAGACCCATGGTAAGCTCAATTAAGCAATTGCAGTCAGGGTCGGATTGAGTTTACGAACTTAACGACTATTACGTATTACATATTACAATATTTAATGATGTCAACAAAGTTTAAATTCATAAGATATATCATACTTAATTTTCGTTACAAATCTGACTGCAATTAAGCTTTTTTAATCTCTCGCAAATCGCATGCCTGTCCTGATCCTGATGAGAGCCATGAGCAGTCTTTGAACATTTTTCACGAAGACAAAATGATAGTGACAGTCTGACAGTTGCATTTGAAGGGTCCACGGAAATATCACGTCTAGTCAATACCAAACTTCAGAAAAAAACTTATTTTTATTCGAATTTAAGGTACAATTTTGTCTTGATTTTTTTAAGGATTTAACATGTTCTTTTAGTGTACCCTTCATTAAATTTGTGAGACGTTCATAAATTAACGACACTATTTTGGTACATCGGTAACTGCAAAATAATGCGTTTGAAGATATTATTTTACCGCTTTCATATTTGTGCTTCGGAGATACGTTGTGAAACAGCTTATTGTCATAATTATGTATGTGTTTAACAAAATAAAAGCATTTGAAATTAAATTGTTGGTTTTACGATTTTTTTTGCCATCTTTAATTGCCCTACGTCTGCTTCATTTTGAGATAAATTTATCGAAACTACTATTATAATTAGTTTTGGACAATATCAACTTGGTATGTAACTTAGTGCGAAACTTGAAACTTTTCTTAAAATTACATATTCGTTCTACAGTTAGGGTAATGATGAAACGGTAGGAGTTGAAATAAAATAAAATACTTCACATGAAAATAATGATGTATTTGTTGAATTATGCACAACGAGAAAGATACAATTGAGGTAAGATAATAGATCTCAAAGTTATAAAATCCTTTGGTACTTAATTAAATTGGAATGTAACGGTTAGGCGATAACCTGCTTCATTTTCGGCATAGGCGAACTAAATCTATCAGATTTTGATACAAAACATTTCAATGATTGAGTAATCACAGTCTGAACTAATTTAAAACGTAGACAATAAAATAACAGAAGCGTGATACAACACAGCTTTGACAGAAGTAGGTACAGTCTGCTACAAAGACATGTACCTATTTTTTCACGTTACTGCATAGTACTAAGGTGAAAAAGTGGATGTATCTTTGTAGTCGACGGATCACAGTAACTATTCTAATAATAAATTAGGGTTGCACTATGAGGTTCTCCCACTTTTTTTTATAACCAGTTTATGCATTTGATGTTATCTAAATTACGAGTAAAAACTAATTTAAATGGGGAACGCAATGAAACCTCCTATCAAAGGCTTCTTACAGTTAAATGTTAGGTCTGTAACTGCAGATAATTTCCAGAGCGCTCAAAATATTCCTTTGTCTATGTTTTACAATGAATGATACGTTTTTTTATTGTACTTTCCATTCGATTTTTCACAAAAAAATATGGGAACAAAATCTGACAAATGTAGTAAGCCGATACCCATGATCTACTATGTCATTTAAATGCGATATACAATTATAAAGGCAATTCCCATACAATAAAAAAACACAAAAAGATCCTTATTCCGGTGAGTTAACATTGGGGCCACAATTTTGAATTTGCGCAGGTTTCTAAAGTATGAAGCATTTGGTCTTTTTCATGTTTGACTGTCGGGAATGTAAGTACCTTCATATAGATATTAAATCTGTATTAGGGTGGTTCTTATTTTTGCAATTTTGTAGGATGTTCGAACCAATAAAGGAGCCGAAGTACGAATTTCAAGAAAGGCAAAACAATTTGTCGTTTTTTTATTACAAAGGTAGCGACCCCTAATTTTTGTTTATAATAATTGAAAAAAAAAAAAACAAATATGGTTTATTTATAAAAAAAACAAAATGAAAAGGTATCACATAGAAAGTTGCAATCGGCAGGGCAAAGAGCTCCTTTATTGGTTCGAATATCCTACAAAGTTGCAAAAATAAGGACCACCCTAATCAGTATACCTACTACTTACAAATCCCAAACTATGGCTGTAGGTTAACGCTTTGGTTATCAATACATAGAATCTTAACGATACGTAAAGCAAGGATTGATTTAGAATAAATTACGCTTACACGAGTGGTGGGAAGGATTGTCATAATCCATATATTGTACAAACAAACGGAGCAAGACAATATATCAATCTTAACATTTACTTAACACTTTGTAAAATTACCTAACTAAAAAAATAATGTATCAAAACATTAAAAACTGGCTTTATAAAAAACTTTTACAGAAAACTCTTTAATTAAGTATACAAGATAAATGAACGGTTTCCATTTCTTTGCACATGATAATTTCAATGATAACTTACTTTGTAATAAATAATATTTATTACTCAGATAATTCTATTTATAACTCGATCCATACGTTTGTCATGGTTTATTTTATTTTTATGCGCATGATTATACGAACTATACGAATTTCTAGAATAAGTAATATATGTCTAGACAGCAAATACGATACAATAAACAAATGGAAATCGTCCAAAGAGGAAATATTTTAACGAGTAAACTTATAAGTCGCTTTATGGCATACACAGACTTTGTCAGTACATAACTCAAAGTGACAATCAAAACATGCCTCAGGTGGATCTGAGTTGGTAATTTCGTATAACGCTTCGAACCAGAACAGTTTCCCATACACCTCCGTAAAATACACTGCAGACATTTCGTTTTAAATCACTTCGGACTTTAGCAAATCGAAAAAACTGCCCGTTGCTGTCTGCTACTCAGATACTCGAGAGTTTTAATATTTTTTAGCTAAGTAGGTAGATCTTTGATGTATAAGCACCGAAATGTTTCTAAAACTACCAGAATGTTGATTTAAGTAATCAATGTAATGTTATGTATTTAGCTTTTCGAGTATATATTATACATATTTCGAGTACGTATGGGCATTTTCACTTTTACGGACACCAATTTAGCATGAGATTAAAAAAACCTTAATTGTAATCAGGTTTCTAACGTCAATTCAGTACGATATCTTTAAGAATTTACATTTGATCGGCATTTTTATATTATGGTACACCTAAAGAGAGTCTTTATTGAAGTTAAGTGCATAATTGTCGTTACAAACCTGACTGCAATTAAGCTTTTTTTTAAACTGACGCTAATTGAGTGTTCCTAAATATAAAAAAGCTTAAGTATACGAGTAAGTTTCCAATGTCTAAAAATAGCTTTGTGTGGTTCCAATGTGGATCACATGCATTGCTTTATTATTATACTGACGACATAATTTTGTAAGAATAAGTAAATAAATATGATAAAAATAAACAAAATGTACCTAAGCTCAACAAAGACTTGTGATGTGGAAACCAAGCGACGCTATATATATATATAAAAGATGAATACGTATAGATACTTAAATACACAGACAGCCACGACCAAAGAACAAATATTTGTGATAAATACATACACAAATAATGCCCTCGACGGGATTCGAACCCGGAACCTTCAGCTTCGTAGGCACGGTCACCAACTAGTTGCCAACTAGGAGGTTGACGAAAAAGAAAGAATGCTTCAAATGTTGACTGTAAGGGTGGACCCTTAATTTTATCTTTAGTCACTAGAATTATATACATATTATAATTATACCTAGATATTTTTCTAAACATTGACTAAACTGTTATCGGTAAATTAAACATTGACTAAACTGTTATCGGTAAATCTTAAAATTAAAGTTAAATATATTTAATTTTAAAAATAAATAATGTGTCGTATCTGACAAATAAAGAGAATACAATTCATAACGACACGTAATTTATCTTGTATCGTGTATTTAGTACCCGTCATATTAAAAAAGGGGTAATAGAAAATATTGTAGAGACATGAGAAAAAATTAACGTGAAAAAAATTGCCAAGACATGTTCTGTATTTATTAGTTATCTTATTTAACAAAGTTAGCATCTTTATGAGAAGAGGGTATACTCCTCGATAACCATTACATATTGATGTTTCATTTTATCGATCTCTCGATTGTGCTAGAATAATATCTAGGTATAATTATAATATTATAGGTACCATAATAGGATGCGTTTATCGTTTATAATAATAGACTATCGATTCTACTCATTGTCTATTGATTTTCTATTCTCAATCTAATTGATACATGATTCCGAACACAGCTTATAACGAAAAATACACAACAAAACCAATAATATAGTACAAAAATAAATATTAAAGAATACTAGTCAACTGAAAAAAAAAGAACTATTCTAGGCACTGTTTTATATACTTAATCTATAGAATAAGATACCTTTTAACTTCGCGTACAACTATGTAATGCGTCTACAAGGCCTACACTAATAAAGCTTTCTTTTTATGATGATTAAATTTACGTATTATTTATTTACATAATAATTATGTACTACAAATAACTAATAATTGAGATGTATGACCTAAATTAAAGTAGACGTGATACATGTTAAAATGATATAAGAAAGGATAAAAATAACCATTGAGCTATAGAGCTAAATTGTTTATCTCTTTTCGCTTTCTTTGCCACTGACCGAATAAATTACTAATGAATTGAATTCGGTATTTATGTTTGTATTAACCTAAAAACATCATATTTTGATTATTTAATTACGTTTAGACCTCCTGATACCTGTGTCAAAAACATTTAAAGTATTTAGGCATTGTGTATAAGATAATCAAAAGATTCATATAACACTTTTGCATTTCCAGTAAGCAAATCATGCAAATGTTGAAAAATTCACATAATATAACCCTTACGAGAGCGGCCGCGTGTAACAAAACATACGCGAAATAAAGAAAGGTCCCAACTATCAAATTGTTCAGATATTAACAGAGTGTTCTCTATGTTTGAGGTTCTGTACGTATTCTTACAGTATATTTGGCAGATTTAAACTCCGTAACGATCATTTAATTTATGGGGTCCATTGCATAAAAAATGAACATAATTAATGACTTAAATAAAAAATAAAACGTCATATTTGTGACGAAAGTTACCCATATAGTGTGTATATTCAACTTTTGTAACACGAGGGAAATTATCGTGACATTTGTTTCATTACGCTCTTAACTATGTATTTTTTTGCAATCGGCTCATGGATACTTAATCTAGATTCGGCTGAGGTGTGTTCACCGACGCGTATCGATTATATTGCGTCATCAACATTATAAATAAAATAATCTTCATTAATACCTTTGGTTGACAATAATCAACTACGTCACATTGTTCACTAGTAAAATATTGATACGAAAAGCAACGGAAAAATACCAAACAAGATGATATTTAAGAGATTAAATAGTTTTTATGCGATAAAGTAATTTCAGTCGAGTCGTCATACTGTATAGCCACCTGACTCAAGCGCAATAGTTCTACTAACATTTACACAAACGATCGTGACAATGAAAAATACATTAATCTTAAAAATAAGCGGGAACCGCAATATCCGAAGGTTTAACTTATAATAATAAATTTTTATCGATAGAGTAAGTACTTTCTAGTAATAATAATAGTATGAAACCTCAAGTGCTTCTTGTATGTAAAAAACGCGGTAATTTCACTATCATCTTGAGAAATATTTCGATTACCCCCTCAGCCGGTGTTTACTCGCGTCCTTTTTTGTTTACTGCCCCGAACATGCCTAAAGTACAATCTGGAACGTTTTCGAAAATATTGTACATAAGGACTTAATGAAAACGAAAATCAAGATAATTTCCATTCTGTTACGAAAGTTACCAATACAAATTATTTGGGCAACGTTAAGTTTTGTTTTCATTAAAGCCCTTAAACAATTATTATTTTTTTGCAATTGACCCATCTATCTATATCTGTAATAAAGAGTATCTCTAGTGATTAATGTCATACGTATTTTTAGTTATTCTACATGGGTAGATATCTAATATTTTGTATATCTTAAACTAATTGGTGTTCACCTTACAATTTTGGATATCCTTATCACTAGAATAGTATCAATATTTTAAATAAGATTCTTTCCAATAATTAGCGTAATTATAAACTATCATTGATAGCACATTCGTAAGTATACACACATTACACACGATGAAGCTAAAGTTAATAAAATCGTTTAACATTAGTACAGATGATCCGGCAATTGTATGTATACTTTGCAAAAAAAGATATTCAGTAATTAAAAAATATATTTACGCTACCTGTATTTTCAAATAATTCAGTCAATTAACGTAATATCCAAAAATTCATTTAAAATACTGTAGGCGCAATCACTATATAAGTATATTATAATAACAGAAAATGGATCATAACAACAACGCCTAACATAGTAAAATATTCAACCAGGCAATAACAAACATGTTATCACGCAAACGCCATCACAACCACGTCGTTAAAGCGACTAGCATATACAAGAACACTTCAAATCATGCCTCGTGACGATGAAGTCTAACATTTTTGATCCTAGTTTCAATGTTTACTTAACTTGTTAAACCAACCGACCAAGGAGCCCCTAGTGCGATAGAGTTCGTCGTAGACCTCTTCGAAAGAATCGATATCAGTTTTGAAGTGTATCTACAAAGTTATATGCTAGTCGTTCAACACGTCAAAACAAACGCTTCTCAGGAAGCGCAAAAAAGGCACGTATTTCATAAGATACATACTGTTACACGTACATATACTATCTTGCTTCAAAAATGTGACCAAATTTATTGATGTATCATTCAAAAACTGGGTACGCACTTTTGTAGCTAATTTTACACACAATCTTATACAATAGATATTTATACATAGAGTGACCCTAATCTTCTACGTGTTTCTGACATAAATATACAATGATTAATTACAAATTTTAGCCAAGAAACTCACCAAACATCACCATGGGGGAGGGGGGGGTCAAAAAGTAGCCAAAAAAACATCACATGATTTATGCATGAGCCCTAATGCATCTATACGCATAGTCAATAAGAGAGGTCTACGTCCAGCAGTGGATTATAATAGGCTGATGATGATATAAATTAATTACATAATTTTGAAGAAATTGGTTTAACCTTTAAACCGCCACTGTCAGGTCTGTCAGCAATATACGAGAAATTATAGATTTTGTTTTTTCATTGCGATGGCATGACATCAGCGAAGGAATGTTGCCGAAATCTGACTAGACTGATTGACTAAGTACCGATTTTTCAATCCCCTGTTAACAGTATCTGTCAAATAAATGTTAGCTTTATCCTTTTTTGACTAATGACCTGAGATAAGGATGGTAATAATTTTAACTGACGGATACTTCTAACTGAGGATTGCAAAAATCAACTATAAATGTCAGACAAATTATTTGATAGTTAGGTTAGTCAACCTTGGTGTGGGTAGCACAAAACTGCTAATAAATATTTTGTATGGGAAGTTTCGTAGTAATCTGCTAAGTAATGTTATCAGTCTGTTGAGTGTGGTTGGTACATCTGGCGCCTGTGTTCCTCAAAAATATTTATTCAACGTTTGGCATTCAAACAGATTCAAGATCCGTCCGTTCTAACCGACTCCGTTATTAATGTGACTTTATCTGGATAAGGGGACCGTATTGTCGATGGCGCTTTCGTCTCGCGGTGCTGTATTAGTATACGATCTTGCAAATATAACGCCATAAGCGGCCCCGATAATAAGATCCCTCACTTAATTTATGTTATAATCATATTTTTTTTACTAATTTAAGATATTGGACTTCGACCATTTCTTCATGTCATGGAGAAGATAAGCGTCAACGTTTGGTTCCGCATTCGCAAGGCACGTCAGCGATCACGCGACGCCGGCTACGAACCTATAACGGTTTACAGATGATACGAGTATCCCGAATCGAAATGTCGGCAGTTTTTCACTTGACATGGCTTGATTCTTGTGGTAAAGTCTATTAACATGTAGGTAAAACAAGAGTGACAGCTTGGTCAGACAAAGCCACGGCTACTTAAAGCATACGAGTGAATAATGAGGCATTTATAATGTTATGTACCTAAGAAATAGGGTAGGGGGTAGGATTTAACTTTTTTCTTATTGTGATTGAGAGGATTATTGTAATATAAATAAGATTCTTGGTGTAATGAGTAAAAGGGTCCTCGCAAAAGTTCAGATCCAAAATTGTTGATTTTTATAAAAAACAAAAACGTATTTAGGACCAAATTTTTGTACCAGTATTGTCCCGCGTACGAGATCAAGGTATTAACAAATTTTGTTGAGAGATTCAATTTATATTTCAAAACATGTACAGTCCGGCGATTTACGTTAGAAATTTATAAACTGTTTCATTTACTCCGCTGTTTCATTTATCCCAACCTGATGTTTCCACTCTAACAGGTTATCGTGGTAAGCGTCACTTTCCCACTCGCATACTTGTTAGAAAGTGACGGCAACGCCGACAAATGATAAATACGGGACCCTGTCGTCAGTTTTAATTTAGCTGCGGTCGTAGTATCTGCCGTGTATATTCACAGTAATAGCATTAAGTACTTTGTCGCTACTGACATGCTTTAACTAACTGAGTATTTATCTTGACACTCTAATATTACATAGCCACGACTCTATCGCAAAAATCAAAGCATTGGAGTGGTTATATAACCGTCCATTGAAGGCTTATATTCATTCATAACTACATACGTTTTATCTCACATGATAAGCTAACACCGTCGGTATATCGAGCGATAATTTAATCGATAATCCTGTTAATTAAAATTGATATATCTACCTGCGTCAAAATGTTTCAATGCTCGATAACTCACTAAGTTGATTAAGATATGATGTTTATAATAACGTACTCATGATTATGTGTTTAAGCTCATTAAAATCTGTTTTATCCTTTTATTACAACAGAAAGAAACAGTAAGTACAATGATTATGTTCAGTCGTATTTTCACGTTAACGTCTGAGTTTTAATTGCTGTCTCAGATCCAATTAATTATTACATTTAAAAAATATTAAATTCTACATAAATCGACCTAAGCCCATGGTATGTTCAAATGATGCGTGTATTGTGACTAAATGGGTACTAGCGACTGTATACATATAGTTGAATTATCGAGAAGATGGAATTGCATTTGTAGTGGTGTTACTAAAGCAACACTTTTAAAGTGAACCTTGTGTCTTTACAATTAGCATTACTATTAGTCGAATGCCAATACATGAGTCGATAAAACACACACAATAGCACACAATACATTGTAAATACGCGATACCACTACATATGCAATTCCATCTTCTCGACAATTCAACTATACCTCTTCATTCACAATCGCCTCTTAACTTAACGATCCGCTTAGTATTTTTGTCCCTTTCACTCTTCTGGAAATATTGATAAGAACGAAAGGGACAAATACTTAGCGGCATGCTAAGTTAGCAGACGTTTATGAATAAGGGGTATAAACTATAGACACCTACTCAAATAGTACCCAAGAATAAATACGAAAGGAACCATGAATAAGGAATATCACAAATCCATACAGAGATACTAGTCTACGGAGGCAGCCTATCTAATCTGATCCTGCGATAGGCGTACAGTTTGTACCGTTTTCGAGAACATTCTCACTTCCTATGGAGGAGCATACCACATTAATGAATAATGATGGAACTTATGGCGTTATGTACGTAAGTTCGTATACAAACAACGCCGCGAGACGTAACCGCCATTTACAATATGGTCCCTTTGCCCAGATAACATCACATTTATTTCTGATAAAAGTCGATTGCAAATAAATTTTACGCCGCATTTTTGTTACCCATTTGGAAGCGATGATGATTTTTTCATGGTAAAAAAATTAGCCCGTAAATGCTCGCACCCGGATTAGAACCCGAAACCATCTTCATAGGTAGGGTCACTACCAACACAGCTTACGACTACCGAGGCTTAGATAATTCAGTCAAATGCAGAATGCACTGGATTCAAAGCAGTGATTATCTGGATTAGTGACGTGTGACTTTTATTTTTCGTTACATCGTACGAGAATAATCTGTAGGTTCGGTACGTGTGGAAACGAACTTTACAACTAACGTAATTACCAACAGAACTAATCATACTTGAGCTAGATTATTTCGATAAAGGTGCAAGCAGTAAATTAATTAATTATGTTTAAAAGATAAACTGATAATCTACGGTATATACCTATCCAAAATCCATTTATTTAGACAAACAAACATGTTTTTAAGGAAATAACAAAAACATGTTTCTTAGTAAAGTAGGAAAATATCAGTGAATGACACAAGTCGTCGATATGTTTTTACTTTTCTGAGAAATTTGAAACAAATAAAGCTCAAAATGAATGCAAGACTTTCCAATACTTATCATTAATATTAATAGGTGAATCGATGGAACTGTAAAAAAAAATTAACTAGTGTTTATAAGGTATTGTCGACAGAAACCGCAAGGGATTGTAGAGCCACTTGTACTTGCTGCACGAATCCTGATTTAATTTTGTTGGTGATGGTACAAGAGCTTGCTAGCTGAAGAAAACTACGCGGGACATTTCGCTGGGACAGTAATGCGATGGAGTAGGGTCAATGACATATTATTTTAGTGTTTGGCGGTTTAAAGGTTAATCAAATCGAATGACCATGAATAACGTATTTTTTTATTTCATATTTTAGTTAGTCTATCGCACTTACATTTGATGTTTATATGCCTGAAACACATTTTTATAAACTGCTAGTATAACTAATTCTGAATGCCACTCTATGATTACAAATAACGTTCACTACCCATAGATAATGTTACTCGACGAGCACTAAGTAGATCAAGAAATAAACTGTAATTTAAAAATATTTGACAACAACATACGTATACGTACGTTTTGTATAATTTATCCGTGTAATGTATAACTGTTTTTCCATGAAACAATAGATCGACCCCTCTCTACAATAACAGCCACTGTATTATATTCCGAATTACGGATCACTATGCAAGTTAATAAACCTGTTGAATTGAACAAATTACATAGCGTTTTACTGCATAGTTACCGCAAAGCGAGACAGGCAATGTTAGGCGTGGGAGCGAGTAAGACAGATCACCACGGTCGATGTTTCAATCAATTCAACATAACGTCACAACTTGTGACGCAGTTGTAATTTAGTTGGATTGTACCGACCACACATCTTTTTCCTCAAATTGCTTGCCGCTGAAGCGAAACAAGAGACGATCATCAGATCACTGGTAGTCGATGGTCTATTCATTACTCTACCGATCGAACCGACCTCACAGCGTTTCCTACGATTACTTCATCAGTTACTTGTAGTCGCGCTGAAGCGACGGGCGAGGATCGGCGCGGGACGGATCACTGGCGGTCGACGGTGCGTTTGAGCCACTGCGTGAAGTGCCGCAGCTGCCAGACGGCGCGGGCGCTCTCTTCTCGAAGACGAGCATTGTGGCGACGTAAGCGACGAACCTGTATGAAATTGCAAGTTTAGTGGTTCACGTAGATATGGGTGGGATGATTTAGGAACTGGCAGGGTCGCCATCTAAGGTTTGGATTCAGAGTAGAAACGAGTGTTCATCTTAGAATATAAATTAATTAATATGATTCTTCTTATCTATTAATTGCTCAGTGCTACACTCTGCTGTTAGGAGAGAGAAATGTTGACCCAGCGAGAGTACCTGGGCAAGGCCTACTACCACGAAAATCGAAATTCGTGAATTTCGAGGATTTTTCTCTGTCACTCGAACGAAGGTGTGACTAGAGCGAGAGAGACCAATCCTCGAAATTTACGAGTTTCGTTTTTTGCGGTAGGGCCGAAGGTCCCGCTGGGTCGAGAAAGATCCGAGTGCGTAGCAAAGTTGCCAATCGCTAACGCTCATTAGCATACCGTCGTTTTCTCTCTCTATCACTGTTTCTTGGGTCGAAATTCTTTTCGTTGTCTTAATATGTGTCCCTAAAAAACGTGACGCAGTGGTGATTTTTGTATGAGACGATGTTTTGTTTTCAATTTCTGATGTATGGATTAAAATCTAGCGTGAAAAAGAAATACTAAACTGAGTCGAGATAGCAACTAAAAGCGTAACAAATTGGTATGAAAGAAGACAACGAAAATAATTTTGACCCCTTATTAGTGCAGCAAAGACAGTCAGTTGGTACACGTACCTCCTCTTCAAGTTGGTGTGCATGTCTCGTGGCAGCGGCGCGCTCAGTTTCCAGCGTGGCGACGCGCTCCGACAGCCCGCACGCGCACGGCTCTGTCACGGTGGGCGGCGGCGCATCTGACGTCTGGACAAGCGGAAACTTATTGATTTAAACTTTCACGATTATCACTCATATTTCAAAGACAAACGGGTCTTAATCGCGTAAACTTACAACGTAAACGTAAGTTTACGCGATTAAGACCCGTTTGTCTTTAAAATATAAGCGGAAACATGGCTTCACCCTTCGTCTGTGTTTGATAAGGATCTGTACAAATCTATGTCTGATTGAAAATCCATTGTACTCGTACTGATCCTTAGCAACCACAGACGGAAGACGACAGCAACAATATGGAAAACGACCTAATGATATAGAATGTATCAAATGTATATGTGTATCATTGGGTCGTTTATAATATTCTATTTTATACATATAAATGTATTATTGTTTTTTTCTTTTTTATTAAATATGTACGGCTCTGTCACGGTGGGCGGCGGCGCATCTGACGTCTGGACAAGCGGAAACTTGGCTTGACACTCCGTCTGTGTTTGAGAAGGATCTGTACAGATCTGTCTGATTGAAAATCCATTGTAGTGATCCTTAGCAACCACACAGGGTTAAGACGACAGCAACAATATGGAAAACGACCCAATGACATAGAATGTATCAAAAGTATACGTGTATCATTGGGTCGTTTATACATATAAATGTATTATTGCTTTTTTCTTTTTTATTAAATATGTACGGCTCTGTCACGGTGGGCGGCGCCGCATCTGACGTCCGGACAAGCGGAAACTTGGCTTTACCCTTCGTCTGTGTTTGTTAAGGATTTGTACAAATCTGTCTGATTGAAAATCCATTGTACTGATACTTAGCCACAGACGGGGTTAAGACGACAGCAACAATATGGAAAATGACCCAATGATATAGAATGTATCAAATGTATATGTTTATCATTGGGTCGTTTTCCATATTGAATGAATGATTCATGAAACGAAGAGATATGCAATTGCTTTGTAGCATACGCTCTTAAATGCTCTGGAAATTGAACCGGTATCCGAGCTTTGCCTTTTTTCCAGGGGGCTACCACGGTCTAGTAATGAGATTCACTTTAGGACCTAAACTGTGTCAATGTATCAGTACAGTTCCATAAAATAACTGTCAAAAACTGACAAGCCGAACCTAAGCTGAATTTCATTTAAAAGACCATGGTAGCGCCCAGGTGGGTTAAGGGGTACTTACTCCTAACGAGGATTCTCCTAATGGATCGAAACATGTCGAGCAATCGTGAGTAACCCGGTTCTCTCAATATTTTAATGTGTAAATATGTTTGAGCACCGCGTTAGTTATTATAAAAAAATGGGTTCAGAACTTTAATAAAAGTGTCCTACATTAAATTACTTGTAAGGCCCCGAGCACCCTTAGTATCTTTCTAGCGTCGTCGTAGTTCGCTATACAACAACGCTCGAATGAAATAGGACGTAGTTATGCAAAAGGGAACCGACCCACATAAACGTTTTATTCTAATCATAATCATCATCATGATAAAACGTGTGGATTGGTCACTTTTTGCATAACTGCGTCCTAATTTTTTGCGGGTCCTAATGATAGCAAACCAAACAGTTTTCAGTACTTAAAAAAAAAAACAATTTACGAATTATTCGGATATTGATCGCAATACTCTAGTTAGTCCATATACTTTATATTTATATACTTGATACACTTAATAAATGAAAAGTCACGATGACAGTGTGACGTATTTTACAGATTCTGATAAATTAATAATCATTGAAGCTAACCCCGTGATGCAGTTATCAGTAATGTTTCATAGGTAATAATGGGTCGAAACATTATTTCACCAAACTTTTATTCGAAGATAAACGCTTACTCTCAGCTACTAGTATCAAATACACAAAAAAATACTACAAGTGTAATTTACGGGAAGGTGTAGCAATGTGATGGATTCATTATAGCATTTTATGCAATCGACGTTTAAGAGAGGTCAAAAAAGGTGAGTGGCGTGGGTAAAGACACCACAAGCCTTTTTTCACTCATGGTGCATACAATACTTTTTCTACAACCACGCACTTATTTTAAAATAAAATTGTAATTTGAAAAATATTCTTGTCAAACACAATTTTATTAATAATCAAGGTCGGGCGGAGGACGTCAAAATTAAAAAAAGAAAGCTGCTCTATGGTTTACTATTCATCAAGGCAGTATGGCTTAGTGCTTTCGCTAAGGACTAACATAAAAATTAAAAACTAATCATCAGAAATTACATTTATAATTAGGTTGGCAACCATGTAGTTCATTACGTCTTGTATACACGAGGTGTCTTAAAATCCAAAAACGCACTGCGTGTATGCCCGGACGCGTGTATAGGGAATAGACAACATAGACTTGTCTTGACATCGATAAAGTAGGGGTTTAAAGGTATTTTTACGACCCTGTAAATGACAAGTAAAAGTACGGGAGTAGAAAAAGTTAAGTACAAAATAGTATTGGCAATGTATCCAAACGACAAAACGACACTACGTGGATTCCGATGTCTTATTATTATGCCGTTACTCGGCTTTTAATTAAATTTTCTCAAAATTATTGAAAAGTTAGTGTCTCTTAAGTCAGTGGAGTGGCCCATCATTGGTTCACTGGATGGCTACAATGGATATCATTTTCAGTGCAAATGGAGCGGAAGTTTATGTTTTGGAGGCTTCATAATTGATTAATTGTTTAATAAATATAAGGAAAAACCCATGATAAGATTGTATCGTGATTTGCGGTCAGTAGTCGATAGTAATGATGTGCAAATTGCGGAAACTTTCAAAAGTGTAGGAAAATTTCCATCGAAACTTTCGAGAACATTTCAAAACCTGGAAATTTATAAAATATTTTTAAACAGCTAATAACAAGGACGCGTTTCATGGAAATTTATATTTTCAACTATCAAATACATGATATAATGTACAATCAAAAATTGTATGTCTTTCAATAAAGAAGATGTTCGATAAATTTCTTGAATTTCCGAAATTTTCATAGTAAATTTCTATGGAAATTTATATGTACAGTTATTAAAGGAGTATTGCGAGAACTAGAAAGTATGTTATAAATTATAAAACCAAAAATAAACACCAACAGACTTGAACGTCAACAAAAACATTGTGGACACCACTTCCTTATTCTTCCTACTTCTTAAATTAAACGAACAAAAGCTATGTTGAGGATTCAGGTTTAAGACTCTAGCGAGCTAGTACGTAATCGGATTTTCACAATTAATATTCTATCAGCAATTTTTCCTAGTTTTGTTTCTGGAAAAAAGGTATTCCACCATGTCGCTAGCTCCATTTTCTCAGCAGATTCGTATAAAAATGACTTAGACCAAATCCCACAGTTGTGTTTATAATTTGTCACTGTATCACTGCTTCGGTAATCTTGTTTTAGGGTTCCGTAGTAAACTAGGAACCCTTATAGTTTCGCCATGTCCGTCTGTCCATGGTCCGCCTGTCTGTCCGCAGCATAGGCTCATTGGCTGTTAGTACTAGATATTTGAATATTGGTACAGGTTTGCCTCGTAACCATGCCGACAAAGTGGTACAATAAAATATTTTTTCTACTCCTGGCCTTTTTTTTGCTAGTTACTTAGCTACGCACACTATTGTAAAGATATACATAATTACATCTGTCAAAAGTCTATAGTCTATTTCTCAAAAACGCACTCTCAGCCGGTATCGTAATGTTGCAGCGATGTTTGGTAAGAGAAGGCACGCGAGATATATGGGCGTCTCTCGCTGCCAGACGTCGTCATTTTCCGACCAGACTCAAAAACGTACTGCGAGCTACCACAGACTGCCACATCACACCTATGATAGACGTCATATTGAATTTGTTCCGATCTTCGAATTTTTACACTGCTACCAACATTAGTACCAGATTATTTATTACAATAATTATAAATTAAAATAATATAAGGTTAAAATATAATTTTAAAAGAAAGGTTTTGTTTTTAAATTATTAATGTGATATAATAATATATTTTTGTACCAATTACAAATTTCATATTATGCAAAATTATTTTTACCTCTGGCAACTAAGCGCGGTTGTAAAGCAAACTTATCCATAGACAATGACAGCTGCTTTAAAAAAAAACCTTCCCGCTTTCAGCTAGCAGTTGAAAGACTTGAAAGTACTACCGCGAACTTCGAAATCGAGTTTCGATCATTTGTCTCTGTCACTTCAACAAGATTATTATTAGAGTGACAGAAACGGATGCTCGAGTTTTGCGAATTTCGAAGTTCGAGGACGGCCCCCAGTTCTTTATAGGTTTGATTTGAGTCGATTCGCATAGTTTGTGCAAATGTGCAGTGCCTAAAAAATGTGATTTGTTTCATTATAATTATTATTAATTTCTAATGTTCTGCCTGCTCTTTTTGGGAGTGCAGGTATGTATGAGCTAACAATATTATTTTAGTTTGTTTATATAGATACATACTAGGTGTTTATTGGTGACAACTGGAATAGATGTGTGGCGCTCAGTGATGTATGATATTTTATTAGTTCTGTGTATGCTATGTCACTAAGTCGTAGAAAAAGTATAGTATGCAACGTTGTATTATTAGTTCAAAAAATGCTCGCGACGTCTTTAATTGCGATACTCGCCCTTCGGGCTCGTATCGCAACTCACGCCGCTCGTATTTTTTGACCCCTTATAATACCACTATTGCATAAAATACTATAAAAAATCAGGTACCTCCCCTACACGTAAAGTGGGAATGATTTTTTTATTTTACTGTGTTCCTATAGTCGTTGAATAGGTCTTTCAGAAAGAATAAGGGTCTCAAGAGAAAGTATTTTTCTAAAGTCAATATTTTCGCAAATATCCTCTCCGGATCCGAAACAAAAAAAATCGTGAATTGTCAAATATGGAAAACATCATGAATATTGAGGTTAAAGAATACTTTAAAATAGAACTATTTCGAATATAATGTTTTTGAATAACTACGGAACCCTACACAGAGCATGGCCCCACATACTCTTGGCCGGTTTTTTCTCTTCACAAATTGAACCTCTATTCGCAGTGTAATTGAATATTATTATAGTACGAGTATAAGCAGTTTATTAATCTATTTTACTACAAAAATAATGTAAAGATTTATGGAAATGAAATTTTCCGCGAAATATTTCGGAATAATTTCCGCGGAAATTATTGAAATTTATGAATTTTATCAAGTCTTGGCCAAACCTATAAAAACCGGTTGTTATCAAAACCGGTGTTGTATAGTATGACTGTACTCGTTACTCACTCTAATATTTCTGTGCGTGGATAGGATTTCATTTTCATAAATTTCCATTGTTTCAAGGTCTGGAGAATGATTCGGAAATTTTCACGAAAATTTCACTTTAGAACATTTCGCAACATAGGAAAGTTTCCATAGGCACATCATTAGTCGATAGATAACAATTGTACGCAGTTATCTATGAAAATAGATATCTATCTATATCTAATAAAAATAATACTAAATCCACCTTTCATAGCTGATTTTCTACCTGAAACGCGTTTTAAAAGTTACATGACTGATTTCACAACATGGCTACTTTATTTCGTACAAGCTTATACTCACAGGTATTTCGGACCACGAGTCGTGGGTCGGTTCACTCGGTAGTGGCTCTAACGTAGGGTCGGGGTTGTCTATGGACGGATATTGGTGCTCTTCACAGATCTGAAACCAATTTATTTTTTAATTTTAATGTAAATCTATAGTTGCCGATTTCTAAGAATGAACTTTTGACAGTTATACATTAATCCTTATTTATATGAAGGTAAAACTCGTTATTTTTCCGATAGTCTTAATGTAACGTCATAATATATATGTTATATAAAGTTTATTTCTAAACTGTCAAATGTTCATTCTTATAAATCGGCAACTATACGAACGTGTTTTACGATACGTGTCGAAGACAATAAATGAAAAAAGTGTTTGTCACTTATTGATTTAAACTTTCACGATTATCACTCATATTTTAAAGACAAACGGGTCTTAATCGCGTAAACTTACGTTTAATTATATCCTGACGGGTGTAACGTCATGCCCGAAACGTCAGGATATAATTAAACGTAAGTTTACGCGATTAAGACCCGTTTGTCTTTAAAATATGTGTTTGTCACTTGTTTCATCATCATCATCATATCAGCCGAAAGACGTCCACTGCTGAACATAGGTCTTCCCCAAAGATTGCCACAAAGACCGGTCCTGCGCCACCCGCATCCAGCGGACTCCTGCGACCTTCACCAGGTCATCAGTCCACCTTGTGGGGGGCCTACCCAGGCTACGCCTTCGGGTACGTGGCCGCCACTCAAGAACCTAACCGCCCCAACGGCCATCGGTTCTATGCGCAATGTGCCCCGCCCACTGCCATTTCAGTTTAGCGATTCGGAGAGCTATTTCGGTTACTTTGGTTCTGATGGTCTCATTTTTAATCCGATCCCGCAGAGAGACTCCTAGCATAGCCCTCTCCATTGCCCTTTGGGTGACTTTGAGCCTTCTTATGAGGCCCATTGTAAGCGGCCACGTTTCAGTAACGTATGTCATCACTGACAACACACACTGATTAAAGACTTTCGTCTTCAAAAACTGCGGAATATTGGACGAAAATATGTGTAGTAGCTTCCCGAACGCTGCCCAACCGAGTCGGATTCGACGATTGACCTCTTTCTCGAAGTTGGACCTACCTAACTGTCACTTGTTTCATCATCATCATCAGCCAATTGACGTCCACTGCTGGACATAGGCCTCCCCCAGAGAGTTCCACAAAGATCGGTCGTGAGCTGTCCGCATCCATTGGACACCCGCAACCCTCACCCTCACTCATTAGGAGGCTCAGAGTCACTCAACGAGCGATGGAGAGGGCAATGCTCGGGGTTTCTCTGCGAGATCGCATCAGGAATGACGAGATCCGCAGAACGAAAGTGACGGACGTAGCCCTCAGAATCGCCAGGTTGAAGTGGCAGTGGGTTGGCCATATTGTCCGGAGGATCGATGACCGGTGGGGTCGGCGTGTTCTCGAGTGGCGACCACGCACTGGACGGCGCAGCGTGGGAAGGCCCCCCACAAGATGGAGCGACGACCTGGTAAAGGTTGCGGGTGTCCAATGGATGCGGACAGCTCACGACCGATCTTTGTGGAACTCTCTGGGGAAGGCCTATGTCCAGCAGTGGACGTCAATTGGCTGATGATGATGATGTACGAGATGTAAGTACCTGCAGCATGGCCCGGGTGGCCGTGTGGACCAGCGTCAGGCAGCGGCAGCGTCCATTAGCCGCATCAGCTCGTGTACGAGATGTCAGTACCTGCAGCATGGCCCGGGTGGCCGTGTGGACCAGCGTCGGGCAGCGGCAGCGTCCATTAGCCGCATCAGCTCGTGTACGAGATAGTACCTGCAGCATGGCCCGGGTGGCCGTGTGGACCAGCGTCGGGCAGCGGCAGCGTCCATTAGCCGCATCAGCTCGTGTACGAGATGTCAGTACCTGCAGCATGACCCGGGTGGCCGTGTGGACCAGCGCCGGGCAGCGGCAGCGTCCATTAGCCGCATCAGCTCGTGTACGAGATGTCAGTACCTGCAGCATGGCCCGGGTGGCCGTGTGGACCAGCGTCGGGCAGCGGCAGCGTCCATTAGCCGCATCAGCTCGTGTACGAGATGTCAGTACCTGCAGCATGGCCCGGGTGGCCGTGTGGACCAGCGTCGGGCAGCGGCAGCGTCCATTAGCCGCATCAGCTCGTGTACGAGATGTCAGTACCTGCAGCATGGCCCGGGTGGCCGTGTGGACCAGCGTCGGGCAGCGGCAGCGTCCATTAGCCGCATCAGCTCGTGTACGAGATGTCAGTACCTGCAGCATGGCCCGGGTGGCCGTGTGGACCAGCGTCGGGCAGCGGCAGCGTCCATTAGCCGCATCAGCTCGTGTACGAGATGTCAGTACCTGCAGCATGGCCCGGGTGGCCGTGTGGACCAGCGTCGGGCAGCGGCAGCGTCCATTAGCCGCATCAGCTCGTGTACGAGATGTCAGTACCTGCAGCATGGCCCGGGTGGCCGTGTGGACCAGCGTCGGGCAGCGGCAGCGTCCATTAGCCGCATTAGCTCGTGTTGTACGAGATGTACAGTACCGGCCAATAATATATCACATTCGCGACTTTTTGTATGAGCGTGTATAGAGTGAGCGGCACATGTTCGCATGTAGATAGCACATTATTTTGGTACTTTTGCACAGTTTAATGAATAATACTGAAATTAGTGCCATGAATTAGAAAGGGAGACAGCATATTTCTAAAATAGCTGTAGTAAAAAATTGAATTTTAATACGAAATTCATGCCTTACGCAAAAACTCTTTATAAAAAAACCACTACATAATGCAAAGTTTTTTCATCTCTAGTACAAAGGCCTATGCCTAGACTATCTATAGCCATAAGGTGGAAAGTGTGGAAACCACTTACAAATATATAAAAAAGTATCTACTGAAAAAAACTTGTATGTGATATATTATTGGCCGGTACTGTAAGTACCTGCAGCATGGCCCGGGTGGCCGTGTGGACCAGCGCCGCCCAGTCCAGCGCGGCGGCGTCGGACAGCGGCAGCGTCCATTAGCCGCATTAGCTCGTGTTGTACGAGATGTAAGTACAGTAGAACCCGCTTAATACGATCACGTTTAATACGATTTCCCGCGTAATACGCCATTTTATGCCGGTCCCTGCATTTTGCATGCTGTTTTCCTACATTTTTGTACGGTTAATACGATTCATCATCCCGTTTAATACGCTATCTGTAACCCAAGTTACATTGACATATGGCATTTTATTTACTTATAGATGTAAGCAAAAATGTTATAATTTTACTATACCAATTGAAAATTAGGTTGGAAAAAATAATTCTACCGATCGCTCCTCCTTTGTAGGTAACTTTGTTGCATTGATCAAGCGACCAGTAAAGTTCATGATCCCATCGCATTGCATACACCTGCATGTGCAACCTTAGTACCATTTGTTTTCTTTATCTGTGCGTCCAAATCAGTTAAATTAAATGTATAACATGTATAAATAAATATGTAACATTACACAGAAAAATTAAAAATTTGACAAAAAATAAATGCAATGTCTTCTTCCCGTATGATACGCGTTATTTGTCTGGTCCCTACGAAATCGTATTAACGGAATTTCACTGTACCTGCAGCATGGCCCGGGTGGCCGTGTGCACCAGCGCCGCCCAGTCCAGCGCGGCGGCGTCGGACAGCGGCAGCGTCGGCGGCGGCGTCGGCGCGCGCGCCGGAGCGGGAGCGCCGCCCAGCTCGGCGTCCATTAGCCGCATTAGCTCGTGTACGAGATAGTACCTGCAGCATGGCCCGGGTGGCCGTGTGCACCAGCGCCGCCCAGTCCAGCGCGGCGGCGTCGGGCAGCGGCAGCGTCGGCGGCGGCGTCGGCGCGCGCGCCGGAGCGGGAGCGCCGCCCAGCTCGGCGTCCATTAGACGCATTAGCTCGTGTTGTACGAGATAGTACCTGCAGCATGGCCCGGGTGGCCGTGTGGACCAGCGCCGCCCAGTCCAGCGCGGCGGCGTCGGGCAGCGGCAGCGTCGGCGGCGGCGTCGGCGCGCGCGCCGGAGCGGGAGCGCCGCCCAGCTCGGCGTCCATTAGACGCATTAGCTCGTGTACGAGATGTAAGTGGCAAGTGTTGTCCACTTTTAAAATCAAGTGTCGTATACACTTTTTTCAAAAACAATTTTAAGGGCGGAAAATATTAATTTAAATCACATTTATTTATTTATTATTATTATTTTTTCCTTTTTTTTTTCTCGGTCGGTTGGCTAACCACTCGCTGGCGTGTGTGTCGGCACTCTTTTTAGTTTTAAGTTTAGTTTGTAAGATTTTAGTGTTACTGTTTTAGTTTAAGTTGGGTCCCCACTGAAAACCAGCGCCATGGTTTACCGTGGCAACATGCTGAGTGGAGATCCCTTTTAACGTCTAAGCTCTGTTATTTTTTGTGTGTTTTATCTACTGTATTTGTGGCGTTAAATAAATGTATTTTCTTTCTTTCTTTCTAAGTACCTGCAGCATGGCCCGGGTGGCCGTGTGCACCAGCGCCGCCCAGTCCAGCGCGGCGGCGTCGGGCAGCGGCAGCGTCGGCGGCGGCGTCGGCGCGCGCGGCGGAGCGGGAGCGCCGCCCAGCTCGGCGTCCATTAGACGCATTAGCTCGTGTACGAGATAGTACCTGCAGCATGGCCCGGGTGGCCGTGTGCACCAGCGCCGCCCAGTCCAGCGCGGCGGCGTCGGGCAGCGGCAGCGTCGGCGGCGGCGTCGGCGCGCGCGCCGGCGCGGGAGCGCCGCCCAGCTCGGCGTCCATTAGACGCATTAGCTCGTGTACGAGATAGTACCTGCAGCATGGCCCGGGTGGCCGTGTGGACCAGCGTCGGGCAGCGGCAGCGTCCATTAGCCGCATTAGCTCGTGTTGTACGAGATGTACAGTACCGGCCAATAATATATCACATTCGCGACTTTTTGTATGAGCGTGTATAGAGTGAGCGGCACATGTTCGCATGTAGATAGCATATTATTTTGGTACTTTTGCACAGTTTAATGAATAATACTGAAATTATTGCCATGAATTAGAAAGGGAGACAGCATATTTCTAAGATAGCTGTAGTAAAAAAATGAATTTTAATACGAAATTCATGCCTCACGAAAAAACTCTTTATAAAAAAACCACTACATAATGCAAAGTTTTTTCATCTCTAGTACAAAGGCCTATGCCTAGACTATCTATAGTCATAAGGTGGAAAGTGTGGAAACCACTTACAAATATATAAAAAAGTTTCTACTGAAAAAAACTTGTATGTGATATATTATTGGCCGGGTACTGTAAGTACCTGCAGCATGGCCCGGGTGGCCGTGTGGACCAGCGCCGCCCAGTCCAGCGCGGCGGCGTCGGGCAGCGGCAGCGTCGGCGGCGGCGTCGGCGCGCGCGCCGGAGCGGGAGCGCCGCCCAGCTCGGCGTCCATTAGCCGCATCAGCTCGTGTACGAGATGTAAGTGGCAAGTGTTGTCCACTTTTAAAATCAAGTGTCGTATACACTTTTTTCAAAAACAATTTTAAGGGCGGAAAATATTAATTTAAATCACATTTATTTATTTATTATTATTTTTTTTCCTTTTTTTTTTTCTCGGTCGGTTGGCTAACCACTCGCTGGCGTGTGTGTCGGCACTCTTTTTAGTTTTAAGTTTAGTTTGTAAGATTTTAGTGCTACTGTTTTAGTTTAAGTTGGGTCCCCACTAAAAACCAGCGCCATGGTTTACCGTGTCATGGTTTAACGTCTAAGCTCTGTTATTTTTTGTGTGTTTTATCTACTGTATTTGTGGCGTTAAATGAATGTATTTTCTTTCTTTCTAAGTACCTGCAGCATGGCCCGGGTGGCCGTGTGGACCAGCGCCGCCCAGTCCAGCGCGGCGGCGTCGGGCAGCGGCAGCGTCGGCGGCGGCGTCGGCGCGCGCGCCGGAGCGGGAGCGCCGCCCAGCTCGGCGTCCATTAGACGCATTAGCTCGTGTACGAGATATACAGTACCGGCCAATAATACATCACATACAGGTTTTTTTCAGTAGATTTATTTTTATTTTTGTAAGTGTTTTTCACACTTTCCACCTCACGACTATAAATAGTCTAGGCATAGGCCTTTACACTAGCGATGAAAAAACTGGTCATCACGTAGTGATTTTTTCATAAAGAGATTTTGCGTAAGGCATGGATTTCTTAGTAAAATTCTTTTTTTACTACAGCTATTTTAGCAATATGCTGTGTCTCCAATTGCAATTCACAATACTTAATTGCAGTATTCATCATTAAACTGTGCAAAAGTACCAAAATAATATGCTATCTACATGCGAACATGTGCCGCTTACTCTATACACGCTCATACAAAAAGTCACGAATGTGATATATTATTGGCCGGTACTGTAAGTACCTGCAGCATGGCCCGGGTGGCCGTGTGGACCAGCGCCGCCCAGTCCAGCGCGGCGGCGTCGGGCAGCGGCAGCGTCGGCGGCGGCGTCGGCGCGCGCGCCGGCGCGGGAGCGCCGCCCAGCTCGGCGTCCATTAGACGCATTAGCTCGTCCTGTGGGAAATACGAGTTATAATCACCAAATTATCAGTTACTACGAAGAAATAAAACATGGAAGCCACACGCCATACTAAATTGCCTTTCAAAAACGATCCCGAATTTTAGCTGAGAAGTGTCACCCCCTCTTCAATGCATCACGGTAATGGATTTCAATATCAACCTATAAAAACTTAAACCGCCATTTAAAAATTGTTGTGATTGGTCCATAAAAGTTTTGATTGGCTATATTCTATAAACATTTGTCAAAGATGTTGCGCCGAAATATGCGCGGTGTTAAGAAAAGCGTTATGTACTGCCCATCTTGGCCCAATTGAACAATTGTTTTTGGGGGCATTATTGAGCTGGCGTTAGACGTCCATGTTATATATGGTCGCAGATCAGTTATATCCATACGTCGCACTCTAGCGGGCAGTTTCGTGGCAACGTAAGGTTTACAAAAAAAATCTTAACTTACGAATATTAAAATGTATGTAGTATTTGTAACAGTTTATTTGAATTCGTTGAAAAGAAGCAAAACGTGTATTCGCTATAGCCAGCGTAGAAGAGGAAGTGAAGTTTATTCATACACAATTAAACATTTCTCCGAGATAAAAAATAACATACAATTTTTACAACATTCGAATTTGCCAATGCAGTCTTCCTTTAATGTAATAAATAAGACTATGAACAAATAGTCAAAAGTACGCCTGCACCCTAAAGGAAAACAAGTATATCTGAAATTACAAAGTGTCTTAAAATCGAATCCCGCTAAAAATTATAAATAGTCTAATTTAAAACGAAGAGGTTGAGACTACAAATAATGTTAACCAAAACACACTTCATTGACCGTTGACCGCCGGCAATTTAGAAAAAATATTAATAATATATTCGCATAACATATCTACTTAAGAAAATTAAATATTTCACATACTAGTCAATTGTATTTTTATTTCAAATTGAATGAATACTAAAAAATAATAAGCTATTAACATACTACCTTAGTTTCTAAAATATTTTTTATTATTATATATACATTATAAATAAGTATTTGTACTTAGTATTTGGTACCTAGCCAAATACTAAGTACAAATACTTCTGCTTATTTGAAAATGAATTGATGTATTTGTGAACCGTATCTATCATTTTGACAAGCCACCAAAATGCCCGCTGGAGTGCGACGTATGGTTATATCCCATCCGATCATCACGGTTTGGTTTGAAGTTGATTAAAAATTGTTATTTTTGATACAAGTGTTGAAAGTAGGCTAAAAGTAGGTCTACATTTCAACATGTGTATAACACAGCATTTTAAAATGCATTATGCGAGGAAAACTAAACTATTTCGGCAGTTCTGACCAGGCCGTGCGGGAAAGTACTATGAAAATTCACTCCCACACGTGCGGAAAATAAACTTTCTGTACATAAGTTTACCCTTAAAATAAAAAGAGCACTTTCTGAGCATATGCATTGTAAAAGAATTATCGAAATCGGATGACGTGATATCGAATTATTCGTCCATTTATCGTGCACATGTTTAATGACTTAAGTATATGATTTTCTCATGGATTCTATTATCAGAACTGGACCAAATGGATGTAGATTCAGCTCTCAGCATCAACCAATTCAAAAACAGATTGGATAAGCACACGTCCAAAAATATATCGTGAAAATGTGACCAAGAGGCATTGGATACAGGCACCATCAGTTGTCTCAACTGTCTGCCTGAATTACAAGAAATACTGCTGACGTCGGCCCGGCCCACCCGTGGGACTCGTGGACTAATGTCGTATACTGACCGTGAGGCTGCCGTGTGCGGAGGCGCGCTTGTGTCTCGCGTGTCGCGGCGACGCGTCGTGCGAGCGGCGCCGCAGCGACTCCGACACGACTGTGACACGTCGGCTAATGTCGTATACTGACCGTGAGGCTGCCGTGTGCGGAGGCGCGCTTGTGTCTCGCGTGTCGCGGCGACGCGTCGTGCGAGCGGCGCCGCAGCGACTCCGACACGACTGTGACACGTCGGCTAATGTCGTATACTGACCGTGAGGCTGCCGTGTGCGGAGGCGCGCTTGTGTCTCGCGTGTCGCGGCGACGCGTCGTGCGAGCGGCGCCGCAGCGACTCCGACACGACTGTGACACGTCGGCTAATGTCGTATACTGACCGTGAGGCTGCCGTGTGCGGAGGCGCGCTTGTGTCTCGCGTGTCGCGGCGACGCGTCGTGCGAGCGGCGCCGCAGCGACTCCGACACGACTGTGACACGTCGGCTAATGTCGTATACTGACCGTGAGGCTGCCGTGTGCGGAGGCGCGCTTGTGTCTCGCGTGTCGCGGCGACGCGTCGTGCGAGCGGCGCCGCAGCGACTCCGACACGACTGTGACACGTCGGCTAATGTCGTATACTGACCGTGAGGCTGCCGTGTGCGGAGGCGCGCTTGTGTCTCGCGTGTCGCGGCGACGCGTCGTGCGAGCGGCGCCGCAGCGACTCCGACACGACTGTGACACGTCGGCTAATGTCGTATACTGACCGTGAGGCTGCCGTGTGCGGAGGCGCGCTTGTGTCTCGCGTGTCGCGGCGACGCGTCGTGCGAGCGGCGCCGCAGCGACTCCGACACGACTGTGACACGTCGGCTAATGTCGTATACTGACCGTGAGGCTGCCGTGTGCGGAGGCGCGCTTGTGTCTCGCGTGTCGCGGCGACGCGTCGTGCGAGCGGCGCCGCAGCGACTCCGACACGACTGTGACACGTCGGCTAATGTCGTATACTGACCGTGAGGCTGCCGTGTGCGGAGGCGCGCTTGTGTCTCGCGTGTCGCGGCGACGCGTCGTGCGAGCGGCGCCGCAGCGACTCCGACACGACTGTGACACGTCGGCTAATGTCGTATACTGACCGTGAGGCTGCCGTGTGCGGAGGCGCGCTTGTGTCTCGCGTGTCGCGGCGACGCGTCGTGCGAGCGGCGCCGCAGCGACTCCGACACGACTGTGACACGTCGGCTAATGTCGTATACTGACCGTGAGGCTGCCGTGTGCGGAGGCGCGCTTGTGTCTCGCGTGTCGCGGCGACGCGTCGTGCGAGCGGCGCCGCAGCGACTCCGACACGACTGGGACACGTCGGCTAATGTCGTATACTGACCGTGAGGCTGCCGTGTGCGGAGGCGCGCTTGTGTCTCGCGTGTCGCGGCGACGCGTCGTGCGAGCGGCGCCGCAGCGACTCCGACACGACTGTGACACGTCGGCTAATGTCGTATACTGACCGTGAGGCTGCCGTGTGCGGAGGCGCGCTTGTGTCTCGCGTGTCGCGGCGACGCGTCGTGCGAGCGGCGCCGCAGCGACTCCGACACGACTGGGACACGTCGGCTAATGTCGTATACTGACCGTGAGGCTGCCGTGTGCGGAGGCGCGCTTGTGTCTCGCGTGTCGCGGCGACGCGTCGTGCGAGCGGCGCCGCAGCGACTCCGACACGACTGTGACACGTCGGCTAATGTCGTATACTGACCGTGAGGCTGCCGTGTGCGGAGGCGCGCTTGTGTCTCGCGTGTCGCGGCGACGCGTCGTGCGAGCGGCGCCGCAGCGACTCCGACACGACTGTGACACGTCGGCTAATGTCGTATACAGACCGTGAGGCTGCCGTGTGCGGAGGCGCGCTTGTGTCTCGCGTGTCGCGGCGACGCGTCGTGCGAGCGGCGCCGCAGCGACTCCGACACGACTGTGACACGTCGGCTAATGTCGTATACTGACCGTGAGGCTGCCGTGTGCGGAGGCGCGCTTGTGTCTCGCGTGTCGCGGCGACGCGTCGTGCGAGCGGCGCCGCAGCGACTCCGACACGACTGTGACACGTCGGCTAATGTCGTATACTGACCGTGAGGCTGCCGTGTGCGGAGGCGCGCTTGTGTCTCGCGTGTCGCGGCGACGCGTCGTGCGAGCGGCGCCGCAGCGACTCCGACACGACTGTGACACGTCGGCTAATGTCGTATACTGACCGTGAGGCTGCCGTGTGCGGAGGCGCGCTTGTGTCTCGCGTGTCGCGGCGACGCGTCGTGCGAGCGGCGCCGCAGCGACTCCGACACGACTGTGACACGTCGGCTAATGTCGTATACTGACCGTGAGGCTGCCGTGTGCGGAGGCGCGCTTGTGTCTCGCGTGTCGCGGCGACGCGTCGTGCGAGCGGCGCCGCAGCGACTCCGACACGACTGTGACACGTCGGCTAATGTCGTATACTGACCGTGAGGCTGCCGTGTGCGGAGGCGCGCTTGTGTCTCGCGTGTCGCGGCGACGCGTCGTGCGAGCGGCGCCGCAGCGACTCCGACACGACTGTGACACGTCGGCTAATGTCGTATACTGACCGTGAGGCTGCCGTGTGCGGAGGCGCGCTTGTGTCTCGCGTGTCGCGGCGACGCGTCGTGCGAGCGGCGCCGCACTGATTCCGATGTTGGCGATGATTGCGGTGAACGACGGGCGCTGCGGCCGGATCCACCTGTGAGACACATTTGACATTAGAAAGAGCATACATTTTTCTCTGCGACCGGATCCGCTTGTGAAACAATAGTACATTGTGCATCAAGGGAGGTAAGTACGGAATTACTAACGAGAGTGTTAGAAGCCCAACGCCGTTGGGCGGAGGGCTTTTATGACTCGAGTTAGTATTCCGATTACCGACCGTGATGCATACAATGTTTTTCATCACACTTGCCGACAAAAAAATAAGTTTTATGGCATAATATTATTAAATGACGTACTGACATTTCTATTACTCCCCAGGGAATTTCACTTTTCTATTACTCCCGCTACACACGCAAAATAATGGCGCGCTTAGACAGCAAGTTTGATGAAAACGCATATAAATGGTTTTTATCACACTGGTCCAACCGCGAGCAAGTAAGCAATGAGCTATATACAAAAACGACCAAAAGATAAGCGGTCTGGTGTGAACAAAAGACATATGGTGACATTCACAGCTCATAGCTAAGCCAGTATAAACATTGTCAACTTTTATTTGCACGGGAATGCTCATCTTTTGTTCGTTTTGTCGGCTCGCCTAGCGTGGATCCACCTTAACCTCCTGAGGCCTGGTGACGTCACTTATTTCAACCGAATTTTAACTTTGACACTATATCTATAAAGTCATAATGTTATGTAATATATATATGACAGAGGGCCTCACGAGGTTAAAGATCACTTAAGTTGTATTCATGAGCTCCGACTGATAAATGAGACATTGGCCGGTTGTGGGGTACTGACCGGTGCCGTAGCCGGAGCTGTCTGACCGCGGGGGCGAGTGTCCGGCCGCGGCCTGAGGCAGTGACGTCACTGGCCGGGTGTGGGGTACTGACCGGTGCCGTAGCCGGAGCTGTCTGACCGCGGGGGCGAGTGTCCGGCCGCGGCCTGAGGCAGTGACGTCACTGGCCGGGTGTGGGGTACTGACCGGTGCCGTAGCCGGAGCTGTCTGACCGCGGGGGCGAGTGTCCGGCCGCGGCCTGAGGCAGTGACGTCACTGGCCGGGTGTGGGGTACTGACCGGTGCCGTAGCCGGAGCTGTCTGACCGCGGGGGCGAGTGTCCGGCCGCGGCCTGAGGCAGTGACGTCACTGGCCGGGTGTGGGGTACTGACCGGTGCCGTAGCCGGAGCTGTCTGACCGCGGGGGCGAGTGTCCGGCCGCGGCCTGAGGCAGTGACGTCACTGGCCGGGTGTGGGGTACTGACCGGTGCCGTAGCCGGAGCTGTCTGACCGCGGGGGCGAGTGTCCGGCCGCGGCCTGAGGCAGTGACGTCACTGGCCGGGTGTGGGGTACTGACCGGTGCCGTAGCCGGAGCTGTCTGACCGCGGGGGCGAGTGTCCGCGCTCGTAGGCGCGGCGGCCGCGGCCGGGCCGTTGTGCGTCACCTCGGGCTGGTGCTGTGGGTTCTTCGTTGGGGGTCTCGCATAGGCACTTGTAGCTGGACGCGTTCGTTGTTGTCACCTGTACAGAAACACATTTAGTTAACACGAGTAGACGAACCGAAGGTAAATGTATTATTTTGGAGCAGTGCGCTCTGAACCGATGATTTACAAGAATACTATTACGTAAGAATATTAATTATTGTCCCTGACAGGGACTCACAATGACCGGGTCGGAAGTCTTGAGTAAATCGATAAAAGATGTTGAATTGAGTTGCCAGTCATCATGCCTATCGGGAACGCTAATGACAGCCGAGCTAAGAGGCCTAGCTACTTGTTACTCGTACAGAATCTTGTATCTACGCATCTACGCAGTAGTAGAAAACGAATGGAGAGTTCCAAGCTTGCGTCCATGCATAGGATGCATACCCCATAGAAATAACTTCCTTCGTAAGAATGTAAGCCCTTCACATAACAAGACAAGAGTGAATCGTTCTATGTCTAACACGGGAATGAATTGATGAACACTGCAGTAGTGACCTTTTATACTGTCAGGTCACCAGCCACCTGTTCATAGGTTGGTATCATCTACCTGCAAACCTGCATGGACCAAGCAAAGACCACTCCAAGCAAAACATTGCTTATCGTTTTCTAGATTTAGTAACTCATATCTCCGACACGGCCATACTGACAAGACAAGCGTCCTCGCTTGTATCTGAAACAAACACGTACATCAGTAATCTTCGTCACCACTCGGTTACTCCTGACCAAATTATTTGTCTACGTAAAATCAACTCAACTCAAGGAAAATAATTTTATTCTTTGCAACAGAATGAAAAATGAAAATGAAAAAATGAAAAATCTTTATTAAACAAAAAGTATTACATGACAGTTGGATAAACATTGGTAACCGCACTAGGCGTGCCTGTACCGCGGCGACCAAAAACTTGAAGACTTGCCTAAGAAGCTTCAGCCGGTTGACAGAGCAAAACGTTTGGTAGATGCTATTTTGTTTACAACTAAGTGCACACTATGAACATTAAGACTAAAAATAAAAAATATGAAAATTACAGATTTATGACTATTGCACCAGAAAAATTCAGCTATTTCGAGTTTGAATAATTCTTTCAGTTTCGTCGTAATTTAAGTTGGCTAGCCACTCCTTTATAAGTTGCTTGGCTTTGAAAACTGACTTTTCCTTAATATCTACATGTTTAGTGACAATATTGTAAATAAAACTAGATATGTAGGGGTCAAATCGCTTTGCGAAGGCAGTACGTAACAGTGGAACCTGTGCTCGATACACTCTTTTGCGAAGCATATCTTTATGTTCATCACTTCCAAGAATTTGCTTATGTTTGCTTATTGCGATCTTGAGTATATATAGTTGACGTACTGTTAGCACTTCAGACTCTTGGAATAACAAAGATGTTGAAAACCTGAAGGGTTTATTGAGCATTTTTTTAAGAACTGCACGCTGCGCTCTCTCCGCCTCGATTATAACCGTTTTGCTGGAACTGCCCCAGCACTTTATACAATACGTCAGAAGAGATTCACATAATGCGTAGTATACTGATTTGAGGGTTTTGATGTCGGCTACGTTACTTAAGTGCCGCATAACAAAAACGATTCTTCTCACGCGATTTGAAAGCGCAGCTATGTGAGATTTAAAGTTCAAATTGTGGTCTATTATAACGCCCAAGTATTTTATCTTCTCAGCTTGAGAAACGGAACCACAGGAACATGCATCCACATCGCCTTTGCAATTGTGAATTTTTATGCCTAGCGTGGGAACGGGGGGTGAAGATGCTAGAGTCTTATGAAAGCAAAGAAAATTTGATTTTTTAATATTCAATGTTAATAAGTTTTTTTGGAGCCATTCAGCGACTAAAGACATGCCGTGCTCAGCGTTTGTAAAAGCCTCTTTCCAATTTTGTCCACGAAAGATAATAGCAGTGTCATCAGCATAGCAGATGATTTCTGCATCTTTTAATGGAACACTGTGAAGATCATTCATATACAGAATGAACAAGGTTGGCCCAAGAATACTCCCTTGTGAATTTAGGATCACTTAAAGTCAATTCATTACCACCAATTTAAATGCAAGACCAGACAAGTACCACCTGGCTTTCATAGCCACCTTTTACGTAAAACACATGACGGCAAACTTTCGGAAGCAGGTCTCTCATTCGTGGCCTATTGGTTATCACATAACCACACTACGCGCATCCCCAAGGGATCGCCGAGTCAACCCTATGACTCTACGGTCTCTACAAGACCCGACCTCCGCCAGAGCTTATCGCGCACCGCGTACCCACGGACTACTCAAAGGTAGACACCGACTTCTAACGGGCTACGGCTACGATCAAGCCTCTGGTACGGTCGACCAACCGAACTGAGAACCTCATCCTTCATACCACAACAATCTTCATCTACTTCAATTGGTACTTGCCTTTCTAGCATTTTAATTAACAACAAAATGTTATCTGTATTCAATCATCATGAACTTCAATTTGTTAGACAATTTTGATAGTGCCACCAGCTCAGTTTTAGTTACCAGTAAAATCAAAATTAAGGAACCCAAGTCACGTTTATGTCCATCGTAAACTCACATTGTGACATAGTCACTTCATCCCGTTTAACAACAATAACTTTTTTTTTTGTGGCATTACCAAAATGATAAGTCAAAATGATCTCAATTAATGAATGATTCAAATGAGTCAACCTCTCGACTCAAACAAAAACGTAAATTACTCAACCAGGTTACACCATAACCACCAGATTTCATTTTTGTCCATCGGATTGTTAGGATCCAATAACCTATCAGAAGTTAGAACCATCTCAGCCGCGTAAGTGCTACTCCTCGCAAAGAGTATACTGCACATAAAAAGCAGTCCACGTGCACCTTTTACATGCTTCGGAACTTCCGATGCGATTATTAGATCACGCTCAATCCCTCGGACTTGCTCTCGGTCCATTGAAAGCTCACATGAGTGATGATTTGAATTCATTAAATTTAAAAATTATTTAGGTACTCGTTTAATCAACCCAGGGAATTAAAATCAACTTCATTAACATTCGAATAGACTAGTCAGTCTATGTACTTACTACTTTACTAGCCAGTAACAGACATAGTTCTACAATAGTCAAATGAAACACTTCAACAAACCAACAAATGGGTTACAGTACTCTAAAGTTGGTCTACCTCCATCCGGTAACCAAAACCACAGTTGCTTCCATCCAGCAACAACAAAATTGGTCTACCTCCATCCGGTAACCAAACCAAAAACACATCGGCCGCACGGAGACGGAAAAATAGATCCGATTTTACACCTACGATTACGAATGATAAAATGGTGTATGCAGTCTGAGAAAAGGTAACCAAACTGAATGTAAAATGTTTCATTCTACGATTGCAAACTAAATGACTAATTCCAATAATTATAATCCACAACTTTAATTAAACTAAAGTAGTCAAATTGAAACTATGGACAGCCCACATAATGAGAAATGACTATCACCACCATCATCATCATGACCACTAACATGATCATCACCATAACCACCATCATGATCACCACCACGATCACTACAATGATCACCATCATGACCATCATCATGACCACCGTCATGACCATCATCATGACCACCATCATGACCACCATCATGACCGTCATCATGACCACCATCATGACCATCATCATGACCACCATCATGACCACCATCATGACCATCATCATGACCACCATCATGACCATCATCATCACCCTTCAGAAATTATTATAACCGATCTCAATGCGTTTAATAAAACTTGTTTATTTTAAACTTGCGTAACTGTAACATTGATGTCTAATTTAGTTTCAATTTTGCATTTCTTCCTCCAATTTTTTTTCAACTCTATAGAATCGAAAGGGAATAAACCCTCGATGGCTACAACAACATTAGTTTCACCAATTAGCTCAGACCTCAAATAGCCCAACAAAAATGTGAACTGCTCAGCGGATTAACAACGTGTCCACACCACGTGCTGCACCACGTGTTCACGGTAGGCAGTAGCGACACCTGCTACGCCACCGGGCATGACATCAACAACTTGCAGGCCGGCAGCTCGTTCTGACTCACCATGTTGAACTGTAATCATCAAATTGTACGATATCATTTTTATCACAAAAACAAAGTAAAGTCAAAGCCGACTGATTTCCTTTTTTTTTTTTTTTCAAGTAGACTAGCAATAAGCAGTTTTGAACAGATGTTGAGATAATTGGAATGCTAGACCTAATCATAACACTAAGTACCTAAAGTTTGAGGTTAGACACTGACCTCATCTTATACTCGACATCAAAATAAGATTGTGCTTCACTTTACTATAATCAAATTAATCTCGCAAATAATAAAACGTATTAAAAACACAAAAACTTAACGTTACAAACAGAAATGTCAACCGTTAGTTCTTTAAACTACTACTTCTAATTTTTCATTAAAACAATTGGAAAGAAACCTGTCCTTTAATTTCCGTTGCTCCAAAATAACCATAGAGTTGGCGTCTTCAATTCTTAATTTCTTGGACATAGGTATCGCAAGAAATTGCGCTCGTTTCATCGTCACAGCATATTCATCATGGATGAAACTGTAGACTACTATGACAGTGAGCTTGTTGATCTTGAAGTTAAACATCTGTAACGGTAATTTCACACGCATAGAAAACTTTTAACACAAGGCATGGATTGAAAATGTTTATCATTATCACAAATTAATTTTTGGTAGACTCGAAAACAAAACAAAACAAAGGGCTACCTGCCCATATTTTGGTACTGCTAGTATTTCACAACTAAGTAAGTAATAAGTATGGGTCATGATATACTTTGAAATCACTAGAATTACTGTTTTTATTTCTTTTTTTTTTCAATAGGGTAGGATACCTACCCACACGTTTTCTTACAACAATAATCACAAAAAAAGAACAAAGCAGTTTTCTAAATCACGACTCAAATCAAACTTAACTGCAAACATAGTGAACAATCATTACCTTACCAACTGTTATCGATTTTAAACCTTACCGTTTACATGTGATGCAATATCAGTACTCACTGTTACGTGAGCCTTGATTCTTTATCCCACTTGCTGATATCGGGAACGCTAATGACAGCCGAGCTAAGAGGCCTAGCTACTTGTTACTCGTACAGAATCTTGTATCTACGCATCTACGCAGTAGTAGAAAACGAATGGAGAGTTCCAAGCTTGCGTCCATGCATAGGATGCATACCCCATAGAAATAACTTCCTTCGTAAGAATGTAAGCCCTTCACATAACAAGACAAGAGTGAATCGTTCTATGTCTAACACGGGAATGAATTGATGAACACTGCAGTAGTGACCTTTTATACTGTCAGGTCACCAGCCACCTGTTCATAGGTTGGTATCATCTACCTGCAAACCTGCATGGACCAAGCAAAGACCACTCCAAGCAAAACATTGCTTATCGTTTTCTAGATTTAGTAACTCATATCTCCGACAATGCCTATTGTCCTGTAGGGTTATGATGGTATCGTTTTTCGTTTGTCGTTGTTGCCGT
>JALPQI010003488.1:0-53665 GCA_025490895.1 Thaumatotibia leucotreta | reverse complement strand
CATATTTTTCCAACATTTGAAATTAATGAATCTTTGTTGGATAAATAATTTGAGTAGGTAGGTAAGTATAAAGATAGTTGAATAATTGATTCATAGACTATTATGAATGACGTATGTAATTATTAAAACTAAATTCCTAAAAAAGATGATTCACACGCGAGGAATTGAATTTAGCCAATAATTTATCTAATCAATAATCTAATACTATAATTATAATTAATTTGGCGTAACGATAGTTGAATACATGATTAATTAAACGTATTAATACGTAAATAGTATAATTATCATTATAACTAAATTCCCGATAATACCGAAAAAAGTACCCTATCTAAATGAGACTATCCGTAACTTAAATTCTTTATTTTTATACTGTACACTTATTAAATATATATTTTTAGTAAAGATTGTGCTTATTTTACGCTCTAGTGCGAGAAGTGGTTCATTTTACGTCAGGTCCAAAACTTCGGAGGGCCATCTGTACTAAAAAACGTCGTACGAGACACGTGCGAAAACGAAATTCGTAACTCGTGTCGATTTAAAACATCGCCACTCGTTTCGAATTTCATGTTTTTCGCACTTGTGTTGTAATGTACTATTCATTACGAGACAAAACATTCATGACGAAAAAACGCAGTATACGTTTGAATTTATTAATTCAAACGTATACTGCGTTTTTCTATAAATAAGAATTAAAATTTCAACTTGAAATGATAAAATCTGCTGATTGGTTAAATGCTTTCACAATTCACATTCCTACACCGTTTCTGCTTTAGATACCTAATTATTAATGAATAGTTTCATTGACAGCATGTCAGTTGATCTTTGGACATCTGACCTAGCATTTGCTGATACACCTGTTATTGGGTTATTTTAGCTATTTCGTAACTGACATTTGCAGGTTCTACATGATGTAATACCGTATGTGTGTTATTGCGATATTATTGTAGGGGTCTATTAATTAAAAAATGGAATAGATTATTGGGCACAAGGGCGTCAGGTATTCAACCTTATTAGAAATAGAATTATGTTAACCTTTTCACCGCCAGACGCCGAAGCAATCGATAGATTAACCAGCGAGTGGCTGCACAAGCATTTTTTGGATACTCTTTACATGGCAACAATTTTGCCTATCAATTAACCTGTCATTGTCACTTAATTTGTTAGAGATTTTGTTGCCAGGTCACGTTTTTTTTTAATTGCCGTTTTTTTTGTGCAGCCACTCCGCTGGTTAGACTCCATGCCGATGTCCAGACGCATGCAATATTATTTAAGCGAAATTGAACTTTACAATTTAGCGCGTAAATCGCTATTGTATCGGCGACGTTGACGGCTGTAGCTGTTGCTGTCAAAAGATTGAGTATCCATGTGGTGGAAAAAATATGTCCACTGTCCATTAAAAGGTTAGACACACCCAGAGTGCTTACATCATGTCAATCGTACCTACCTCGATACTATCGATCGATCATAATTATAAATATAATTGGTATTACATAAATATAAAAAGATGACGTGATTTTAATCGATCCTATTTATTTTGAGAATTTATTGTGTCGCACGTACGTTTAACGGCAATTTGATTTCTATACTTCGTTTTATTTAAGATTAGAATTATCTGTCAAACGGGTGAACAAAGAAGCAGTGGTCGTAAACCTTCCTTCTTTGATTTCGATACCACTGAATTTCTCGGAACTTATGTACATACATATCATTTGATATTTACCAATAACTGAACGCATAGTTTTCACATTTGTTATTAATTTGTTGGCAAAACTGTATTAAAAAAAAGTTAAATATTGAAGGTTTTCGTTCAGTGTTTGGCGGTTTTTAACTAAGTATTTTTTATAAATTTGTAACTCATATCGTACCGATTTTACATTTACTGAATTTAATGAAGTTTACAGTCTTAAATTTAACAATATTTGCATATTTAACCTAGCTTACATTATGCACTCCCAGTACATTTAAAAGTCATGCATTTAAGGATTTAAACTATCGGTATAAAAGCGGACACGGTATCATAAAGACTGAGCAGATGACAATAGTAAGACAACCCTACCCACCGACAACGTCGTTTAGTATTTGATGCCATTATAGGCGGCTTTAAACTGGGACGCTCTAATGTAGTTTGAATTTGGTAACAAATTAGAAAATAAAACTCTGATGACATACATAGTTTTTTTCACTGTCAGTGGAAGTGTCCAAGGACTCGGAACCACCAACGTTTATAATAAAATTTTCCACAGTGTTATCTATTATATTATCTAATTACATTTAAAAACTTATTTTCTTTTAAAATGTTGTATTCCGTAGCCAACGATATGCCAGCAGTCTCAGCAGTCTTTTTCACACGGTCCGATTTAGTGGGATATTCCTTTCTATGGCACATTTCTGACACTAATTTGTAAATATTCACCACCATCCGCTTTTCACTGGCAGTCAGAGTATTTTGCTTTTGCCGTTTCTTCTTTAGAGATGAAAAAACGTTAGCCGGAACCTGCTGCGATCCTTTTTTGACTGATGACCAGCGATAAGGCTGGTAATACTTTTAACTGACGGATACTTTTAACTGAGGATTGAAAAATCAGCCCTTAATCATAATAATTGTGTTTCGAAGTTAAATTTTATGTAACAATTTTTGGCGCTGAACAAGGGCGAAAATTGGCCAAATGATTTTTGAACGAGCCCAATCTACTCTTGATCAATTTGAATATAACAAAATTGGTGTCGGTGTTATTCATTTTCTCTTAGGTTCACGTATTATGCTGACAAACAAGATAATTATAAATAAATATTATATCCTAAGGCCAGCCTTACACACAAGTGTAAGTGTCTGTATCACTATATCCAGCTAATTACTCCATCTCTATACCTTACGTAAGAACTTTTGTAAGTTCTGTAGAGATGAAGCAATTAGCTGGATATAGTGATATTCACCTCTCGTTTCTTAGTATAGTTACGTCCCTACAACTCTTGTAAGAACTTATCCCCTCAACCGAAAGGTCGTCTGTCACCAATGTAACTGGAAATTAGAATTTTCTTTTCAAGGTTTAATTTACAGTAGGACATTTTTGACCACAGACGCGGGTTATAGGTGTATTCCTGGCCTAAGTCTATGGCCGCAGGTGACTTCTGCCGATGACGTCAGCGGGCAGCTTGCAGTCCTTCCACGGCACGGAGCGGATCGTGAACGGACCCTCTCCTGCTAAGGTCACTGAAAATTTAAGACCTTGTTAAGTCGGGAACTTTTACAGTAAGATTACATTCACCATCCCAACTCTTCTCGTGGGTATTGTAAAAGTCGACTAAGGGATTGAAGTATCACTGACCATTTATTAAATGATGATAATACACACAAGAGGGTCACTACACTACGAAAGAACAGCGTTGGCTTCGGCGTCGAGTTAGCTGACATGCTGAGTTGTTATGTTATGGCCCTTTTGTGGCAAGCTGTTGTTGTATGCTTATTTTGTTAATTGTTAATTGTATCTCCGTCTACAGTGCTTGTAATAAATAATTCCTAATTATTTCTTTCTTAGCTCTTCTTTCATAATGGACAGCAGCGTCATCATAGTTAACATACTTCTCCGATTACCAACCCATTTGCCCAGCGTGGCGATTATGGGCATTTACCTCCTATTGAGTCCTATGGACTATGGACAAATGACCAGACAGTGGACTGACTTATGATTATGGTGTATGATGTCTTGCCAAATCAGTAGGTAAAGTATGTTATTTGGTGTAAATTACAAGAAGACGCTTACGAGTCATTTTAGCAGCCAACGAGATGTTGTTCTTGCCGTCGTAGTACTGGAGCGGCCAGTTGTCGTCCACAGAAGAGACGAACAACGTCGTCTGCGTCTCTTGTATGTCCAGGGTTAAGTTTGCGCCGAGGTACTTTAGACCTAGAAAAAACATAACACAGTTTATCAGGAAAATATAGGCCTGGGGGGCTACTATAACTTCTAAAATGTGATTCAGTTTAGGTTAGGTTTGTCAGTTTTTGACAATTATTCTATGAAACTGACACATAACGATTCAGATTAGGTCCTAAATTGAATCGCATTAGTAGATTGTGGTAACTTCCCTGAGGTCTGAGGAAGCGGATGGCTGCCCCGGTTCGATTTCTGCCGCAGTGGTTATGTTTCTGAACTAAGTTTTTCAAGTCTAGATACGGGATTAACATCTTTGTGCTACACGAGACTTTGGGGGTAGGAGGCAAGCACAAAAAGTTTAGAACCAAACAAGAAACAATTAACTGCCCTCAGCGTGGCTAGAGAACGATTTAGAAGTGAATTTCTATTACGTTATTATTGAACTCAAGTTCCATAACTAGTACCTAGTTACCTATAGTACCACCTACCTAGTAGCTACGTATTTTGAAAAAAAAATAGACCCTTTTGAGACTTCCAAAAACTCCTAGGGAATCTATTCTTAGTCCTAAAACCTCCTGGGTAACAAGAATGCGCTTTCTTTTTGGCCACCCTGAATATTATACCAAATTATTACCTTTTATCGTAAATCTGGTAGCATCCGGTGGAAGCTGTGGCCTGTCAATGACCAGTCTATCCAGATATATGCTCACACCGCCGTATCCAAAAGCGAGCGCTTGTAGAAATCCACCCATTCCCGTGTAGAAGTTCGTGGCCCCAATTTTGGGACGACGGTTCTCGCTCCATACCTGTAAAAAATCAGGTTAGATTAGAAAATGATGTACCTACCTACCTTATTCTTCTCAGTAAAATACGACAATCTCATTTTTAGAACGGAATTTGAATTCAAAACTATAAACAGGTAAAAGCACCTATGATGAGACCTTTGTCTAATTTTCACAAGCTTCTGGTTTTACTTCGACTGTGTCAAATTTTTATAGGATAATATATTGATAGTTATTTGGAAGGCCTCATTTCGGATTTACCCTGCGGTAGGAAGATAGTCTTCAAAGCTCTTCTAGATTATGATGGCTGGCCAGTCTGTAGGCTTATGATGGTACCGTGTTTAACCCGGCGAGCATGAGGTGAAAAAATGTCATTGGAAAATAGACTTAGTCATTATTGACATAAGTGACAGGGGTGGGTATGAGATACCCTGGGTCATGCTCCCCGGGTTAAACGTTTGTCGTTATTGCCGTCAGGTTCTAACAAGTATTTAAGTGCGAAAGTGATGCGTAGCACGATAAATAGATAAAGCGGAACCATCATAAGCCCCTGAGTCAGCGATTTGCAGGGTTCGTTTACTTTTATCATCGAATTCGAAATTTTATATGAAGTGACTGAGGTCGAAGGTAACTTCATATAAAATTTTGTTGTGAGCAGCATAATTTTGTGCTGATGTAGATATTTTTTGCTTACCTTGAAAGGCTCTCTAACATAATCCTCATAACTCTTATTGAACATAGTGGCAGCTTTCCCAACGTCTCCCTGTCGAAGGAGTCCAATCGTATGCATGCTCCATGTCAACGCTGGTCCACTGTTTCGTGTCACTGTCTCGTAGTAGGAGAGATCGTTCGCTCGAGTTGTTCTGGAAGTACATTTTACTTATTAGTAGACTTAGCATATGGTTGATGCGCCATCGATAGTAAAAGACGAGAAGTCTTCTCGGAGCGACTTACTGTCGCACTAATCATGAGCTAATCCCAATGTTTATTTTATTTGTACCTAAGATAAGAAGGTAGGTATAGTCATTAGCTCAGTTTTGAACAGATTGTGAAAAGGAATGAGTTCTTTTAGGTGCATGCAGACTAGAAGAGCATTCGCTGTTATATCCCGCACTCTATGAAATCAACGAATCACGTTTCGTGTAACGATCGATTTTCGTAGAGTAGGGGGATAGAACAGCGAATGCTCTTTAAATTGGTCTGCATGCACTTTTAGAGATAATTCAAAAGATCGGCCTTTTTTCTTTGGCACTAAAATATTTGGTGACTAAATTTAATATTTGGTAAATAAATTGGAACTAAATTTGATGACATACATACCTAGACTTTTAAATAAAGAAGGTGCGGCATACTACACTAACAGTGCCTGAGGTGATATGAACGCAATCCAGCATATCTACTACTCTTTAAAGCCCTATTTGGGTACCTGTTCATAGGATACTGCAGCGGAAACCCAAGCAGCACAGCATCAGCTTGTTTGATCTTGGCTCCTCTCCTGTAGCCTTCGAACTGTGGATGATAGTCATGCTTCCGATCGTACGGCAATGCCAGGCTCCACGCAATATCTGCCCATTTGTCTGCGTGGTCCGTGATGAAGTAAGACTTGCAGAGACATGATACATATCTGGAAAAATGGCAGGCCTTATCTTTTATAAATGGACATTAGGTTAGGTTTGAACAACATTCTTTTTCTGTCCTCCGGCCGGCAAACAGCGCTATGCCGGCCACTGCGCGAAACTAAGTTGCCGCCTGCCGGCACCGTTGAATAGACAAATATTATACACACCTCGGCCGTTAAATGGGAAAGCCTCGGATCACATTTATGTCGGCGTCGGCTTCGCCTCGGCCTACAATTACACGTCATACGAGACATTTCCCACTTAAACGGCCTTGGCATGTAATCTACTATTTATTCCGAGCTGGCCTGCTACCTGTGCTGCTACCGAAGTTCGTATATTTCGGGTTATCTATCTCTGTCACTCCAAGGAACTTATTAAGAGTGGCAGAGGAAAATTCCCGAAATTCGCGGATTTCGTACTGTACTTCATTCTTCTCTTATCATCATCATCATCATCATCATCATCATATCAGCCGAAAGACGTCCACTGCTGAACATAGGCCTCCCCCAAAGATTGCCACAATGACCGGTCCTGCGCCACCCGCATCCTTCTGTTAAAATCGTAATTCTTCTCTTATAACTTTGATAATTAGTAGACTAGTTAGTCATGAAAATTACCCACTTACTGAGCTAAATAAAGCGAGTATCCCGCGATGACATTGGTAAAAACTGAATTTCTAACATCAGCGTGGTCTTCATCAGGTCCCATCACATCTGAAAACCAATTAGGGTAAGAATAAGTACCTACGTCGATCTTGACTTTGAACCTGCGAAGAATAAGTTCTTAATACAGATGTGCATCCTTACTTGGAATATCAAAGAGCCCTGTTGTAAAGTTGATTACAGCCCGGGATGCCCAAAAGTCAGCAATACGAGTCACAATGTCGCAGCCACCATGCTGTAAAAAATAATAGTATTATTTTATTACATGAAGTCGATCTTCTATTAAATTGTAATAGACATTGCAAAATTATCTTCACTGGGATAATATGCAGGTAGAAAAAACCCATACTGTCGTGATTAGTAAACAAAAGAGCCACACATTGCAATACAGACTTGGCCTAACTGAACTGGCTTATTACTCCCTGCCACGTAGTAAAAAAGAAAGGCTATTAGCGTAAGTACCTTTAACCAGAACAATTCATCCCTCGTGACAGCGAGGTACTGTTCCAAGTAACAAAGGCTTGTTAGTGAGTACTTTTAACCAGAACTCGTCCCGCATGAAAGCGAAGTACTGTCGAGCAGCAAAGGCTTGTCACGTAAGTAGGTACCTTCAACCAGAACTCGTCCCGCGTGACAGCCAGGTACTGTCGAGCAGCAAAGGCGATGCACCCCGACACGTGCTGCTCATACTCAGCCACGGCGGGGCAGCATGGCTGCGTCACTTCGGTTCCTGTGTACGCGCTCTCCCATGGATATCTGTGGACATGACATCTTGAAAATCTTGTTGAATTGTCTGTGTTCTGTTGTGGAAACCAAGACAAAAATTTCAAGCTAAGGTGTATTGATTTTATAGTATTCATATAGGTACCTAGGTACAACTCATTTGACATTAACTGGCGCTGATCTTGCTTCTTTAAAGGTGCATGCAGACCAAACGAGCATTCGCTATTCTGTCCCCCACTCTACGAATCAACGAATCACGTTTTGTGTAGCGATTGAATTTCGTAGAGTAGGGGGTCAGAATAGCGAATGCTCGTTTGGTCTTCTTCTTCTCTGTCGTTTCGCTCTTGGCAGAGCGGTCGTGGTCACGTTGAGGCGTCCACGTCGGTGGTAGAGGCGGTCACAGCTCTTCGCACGATCTCCCGCCATCTCTCCCTGTTGGCCGACTGTCTGGCGCATTCAGCTACGTGGCTTCCTACTGCAGATTTGACTTGATCAGTCCAGCGCATAGGTGATCTGCCGCGCGATCTGGTTCCCTCCACTTTACCCTGCATGACCAGTCGCTCTATGGAGTCGCCATCTCGCCTAGAGACATGTCCAAAGTACTGCAATATGCGCGACTGTACTATGGACGACAAGCGCTGTGTGATGCGGAGTTCCTGGAGTATGGATACGTTGGAACGGAAGTCTGTCCATGATATGCCGAGCAGCTTTCTCCAGCACCACATTTCCAGAGCATCTATCTTTCCCTTTTCCAACACTCGCACTGTCCATGTCTCTGCCGCGTATAGAAAAATGGGGAATACAAGCGTTCGCACGAGCCTGACCTTGGTGGCTTTGGTAATGTTGCGATTCCTCCATACTTTCCTTAGCTTCTCCATCGCAGTCCTGGTAATGGCCATACGTCGCTTCACTTCATCTACGCAGCCGCCGTTGTTTGAGATTAAAGCCCCAAGGTATACGTAGGTTTGAACCACATCACAGTTCGCAATATGTGTCACTTCGGGCCAGTTGCTGTTGACACGGTCCACGATCATAATCTTGGTCTTTGATCGGTTTATCTTTAATCCAAACATAAGGCTTACGCGCTCCATTTTGAGAAGCAATTCCTTCATATCATCAGCGTTACTGGCAAATAGGGTGGTATCATCTGCGTACCGCAAGTTCGTAATCTTTACTCCACCAATCGTTACACCATCGGTCCAGTCTTCGAGAGTGATTCGCATTACAAGTTCGGTGTAGACATTAAATAGTAAAGGCGATATTATGCAACCCTGTCGTACGCCGGCGCTTGGATGGAAACTCTTTGAGAGAAGGTCATCCGTCCGCACTGAAGCTGTTCCTCCCTCGTAGAGCTCCCTAAGCAGGTGTACGAGGTGTTGTGGTGTACCCATGTCTATTAGTGTTTTCCACAACATTGGCCATTTCACTGAGTCGAACGCTTTGGAAAAATCAACAAAGCATATGTATGTCGGCTTGTTGAATTCCCGAGCTTTCTCAATGATTTGACGGACGATGAGAATTTGTTCACGGGTACTTTTTCCTTTCACAAATCCGGCTTGTTCTGGCGCAATTTCTCTGGACAAATATGACTTCAGTCGCTCGTTTATAATGTGCAACATTATTTTGCTTGCGTGTGTTATCAAGGCAATGAGTCGAAAGTTGCTACACTTCTTCGTGGAACCCTTTTTATGAAGAGGAGTGAAAACCGTATGAGCCCACTCTGTGGGCCATTTACCTGTGAGCCATATCTTGTTGCAGATGGTGTGGAACATATGGACGCCACGCTCTCCCATTGCACGTATGGTCTCAATTGGGATCTCATCTTTCCCTGTGGCTTTCCCATTCTTGAGGTGTTGAATAGCGGCTTTTACTTCCGACTCAAGAATATCCGGCTCGAACATGTCACTCGCAGGTTCCGTGGGTGTGAAATTTCGCGACTGAGGATCTTGAAACAAGGACTGACAGTAATGCCTCCAAACTTCCGAAATTTTATCCAGTTCAGTAACTACTTGGCCATTTTGATCTTCGATAGCCCAGGTTTTGGACGGCAGCGTTTTCGTAATGAGGCGGATCTTGTGATATAAGTCTCTTGATTCATATCTGTCTGCATGTGCCTCAATTTCCGTGCATATATTCCGCAGGTAGGTGTTGTGGTCTTGTCTGCATTTTAGTTGAATCTGTGCAGAAACTTTATTAAGTTCCCGAATATCAGCTCCCGCTGCCTTCATCTTCCGGCGATTTTCTACAAGCTCGAAGGTGCCATCAGTCATCCAATGTTGCCTTTTGTAGGTTGTAGTTGATGAGGCGATTTCCGAGACAGCTGTATTAATGAGCGTCTTAGCTCGGTCCCATAGTGTTTCGGGAGTTTCTTTAGCCAGATCTGCTTCCGACCAATGTGACCATTTCTGGTCGATAATCGAACGAAATCTCCGCACATCCTTTACCTCTAACTTCCTCGGCTTTTTAATCATTCTGGCTACTGTTAGTTTGAGCTTTAGCCTACAAATCAGAAGTTGATGGTCAGACCCGCAATCGGCTCCAGGTAAAGTATGAGCATTTGTTACAGATGATCTCCATCGCGACCGAGTCATGATGTAATCTATTTGGTTGCGAGTTCTTCCATCAGGCGATACCCAAGTGTACAGCCTTCGAGGGTGGTGTTGGAACAGACTATTCATAATAAGCAGGTCGTTTTCCGATGCGAATTGCATTAGGCGCTCACCACGCTCATTCAGTTTCCCGAGTCCGTATCTCCCCGCGCATTTGCCCAGCTGATGAGCGTTTTCTCCGATCTTAGCGTTCAAGTCTCCTAGGATGACCAACAACTCTCTATTGGGTACCTTCGCTATTGTTGTTTCTAGTTCGGAGTAAAACTTCTCGATTGCTTCATCACTTGCAGTAGAGGTGGGGGCATATACCTGAACAATGTTTAGGTTTATTGGTGAAGCCTTTATCTTAATGCTGATAATCCGATCGCTTACCGGCTCGTACCCCATCACGCATTGCTTCAGATGTAGGGGCATTAAAATGGCCACTCCGTTGCTGCTGCTAACGTCATTGCCAGAAAAATAAACGACGTGGTGGTCTGTGAGTAAATGTCCGCTGCCTTTCCAGTGTGTTTCGCTAAGGCCACAGATGTTCACACCGACTCTGACTACTTCTAGTTCTAGTATCGTACGTTTTCCAGGTTGGTTTAAGCCGCGCACATTCCAAGTTCCTATCGTCTGGAGGCGTCGTAGTTTGATGGTGTTTCCAGTAGCAGAATTTCCATGGAGGGCCTGGTCTCCTACCCTAGCATGGCCGGTAGCCAACTTCACACCGCGCGCCCCGGACGCAGCGCGGCGCCGGTCGCTAATCGGTTCACATGGCGGTCGTGTCTCATTTACGTGTACTCTCATGTGACTTTCTTGGGAATGTAGCCGCAGTGGTTTCCCATTGCCTTCTGCGCCAGACACTTTTAGGAACTATTTACTTTCCAAGGCTCGCCGTAGCCTCTTCCACCCCAGTAGGACTGGGGTAGGTGAATGGTTATCCCGCCATATGCTCGGTCGCCAGAGCCCCTTTGGTTATCTAGCAGGAGGCGCCACGGTTATAACCGCCGCCATTACGCGCGTGCAGGTGGGGTTGACATTTGGGGCGGATAGATGGTGTGCTCCTTCTCCCCCTTACCTCCCGTTCGGTCTGCATGCACCTTAAGATATCTTCAATATATACATCACAACAGATAATTGTTAAATCTCCTACACTCTAGAGTATAATCTAGGTGCTATCAGCCAAAAATATGGTTTCTGATACTGGTTATAGTCGAAAAAAATAGACCATAATATTTATGCAGATTTTGCAGAGTTTCTTTTTAAATTATTTTATAGCCTAGTGTATTGAAGACTCAAGTTACTTATAATCACACAGACACATATACTAAACAATATCCATTTATCAAAATAACGGATGACCTGAACGGCCATGATCTGTATTTTCAGGTCAGACATACGAACTCTTAGCCCAACTATAAAACTTACCGATAACCCTTATGTCCAGTCTCATGTGCCAATCGTTCAGCCACTGGTGCCGTGTCAAGGCGGTACTGCAGCAGTATGTTAGCATATCGCGGATATAATAGGAGGATGGGGGGAAACATCCACGTTTCCGTGTCCCAGAAGTTGTGGCCTGCAACGTTTTGTTAATAGAACTAAATAATCTTTGATTACAGTGTGTAAATCTAATACGGGCGATCAATTAAACCAGGCATGGAATTCATCAATGTAATCATGGATTACGAGTTTTTTTTAATTACCCTTAATTACGACCCCACAGAACTTTTTTAAGATTTTCGGAGCAGCAATGTAGGTGCGAACAATGGTTATTATTGATATGGCAGTTATGTCATCTGCTTTTGAAATTAGCTGTCAACGAGCGTTTAACTTGAGTGTATTGCTAATGTATTGCGCGCTGAATTACTTTGTATGGATACCTAATTATGTTGCTCTCATTTTAAGTAAAAGTGGTCTAAATGTACTTATTATGTCCTAAACTAACACCCGTTAAGAGCTTCGCCCGTAGATATTAGACGTACACCCTGTATAGTTCCAAAGCCTAACTCCTTGATTTTGTTATCCATAAATTATTTTTGGTCTTAATCACGTTCTATATATCCACCAAACGAAATGTCAGGGCAGGTCTTCACATTTATTATAAAGAAATGAATACATTACACCTACGCAGTCTATGTCCAGAATATCTTGAAATGAGTGTAGGTATCCTTCCCCTGATAGACATTAAAGAACGCTCCAGTTCCAGTTCAAAAAACAAGAGAAGAGTACCCAGCCTGGAGAAACCAACACTACTAGTTAAGTAGGTAACATTACAAAGGTTTATTTATCTACATCCATATCATAAGTTGTCTACAATATGTTTGGCGGCGGTAAGCAAATAGCCTACTTTAAGAAATCTGTATCTGTGGGTGTATCATAATTTTTACTTTACGATATCGGCAACCGATATCTTAATCACAATTAAATTTCGAACATTCTGTTAAAAAGAAAAATCACACTTTAACTTCGATTATCGAATTAATCGATTTGTAATTTCATTCACATTAAAATTCATATTCCATACATTCTTCTAAATCTCGAATACTGAGAATCGATTTGAGAATCGATATCGACTCAAGACCTTACCTGGTTTATGAATTAAAAAAAACTAATGTCAGTTCAGTCATTTGTTTTGTTTGAATTGTTTCAAACAAGGAGGTTGGAGCTCTTAGGGCGCCTAAAGGTCACTAAAGAGCACCGTGCTCTGTGGTTTCAAACATCCAACTTTTTTGGACTGTTGACTTGAAAGTTAAATATTATCGAGTTCGTTGTGAAATATTTACACTGAAAAATTATTTATGACGACGAAGACAGTGATGTTGAAATGTGTGAAACACCACCAGAAATCCGGGACGCCGCTACAACCGTGACCAATAATTTGCTGCCACAAAAATAAACATATTGTAGAAAACTTATTATATGCATGTAGATAAAGTTATGTATGCAACTGTTCATAATTAGGCATTAAAACACTCGTGTATTAATGCCTCTCATTATGAACCAGTCACATAAAATACTATTAACTTTGACGATGCGTACTACGGCTTATTGACGAAACCAGAGGTGGGTGTTTGCTATTGTGATTGGACGAAACCTGTGCTGTGGAGATATTTTTACACAAAATGTCTAGATATAATTTTTAGGGATTCAATAAACCGATTTATCACTTTTATCAGTGATACAAAGGTTTACTTGACGATCTAACTAATAAGGTTCGATATATTGTACCCTACCTTCGTAGTCTTCGAAAGTGCCGCCTCGAGAAAGGCCGGTCGGGCTGAGACCGTAGAATCGTCCCTTGGGATGACTCGTTGATTCCGAAGGTAACGCGCTTAGGAAATAGTACCAAATGCCATTAATTATCTTCGACTGAAAAAATAACATTGCAACGAATTATAAGTGAGTCATTATTTATACTTAAAAAGAAGCCAAAAATGAGAGTTCTTCCTCTCGAGTCTTATTATTCTCAAACAAAATATAACAATATCATTTATAAGTTGCACTGGTCTCATGAACTGAGCTATGGAATTACTGCTTTGAACGATTAGCTCGGTAATATTAGAAATCTGTCGATTCTTGATGAGGATAACCAATACACATCAGCAGCCTACCTCAGTCCACTGTTGGACGTAGGCTTCTCCTAAAAACATAGACGCAGTAGGATTAGGAGGTAAATGTCACGCTGGGCAAGTGGATTGGCTATCGCAGAAATATGTCCACTATGATGACGCTGCTGCCCATCATCAATCTATCAAGATTGTTCAGTGATACTTCCTTTAGTCAGCTCTTACGACACCCGATACTACCGACCGAGCCAAGGATAAGGAATTATTTTGTAACAAAACTAACAAGTCAATAATCCATCTCATAATTAGTAGGTATATTTTACCAACTGTAAGTTGCCCTCGACGTCCATACCAGCTTGCGCGTACAGAGCATGCCACTCATCCACGTGTTTCTGGTACAGCAACTTCGTATCCTCCTGCAATACTATGCAGACTTTACTATTTTGCTCCGCACGCAGTCATGATTAAATTCATTCAGGGTTTGCACATGCATTTATGCAGCTAATATTACCTACAAGCTCTAGAGTTAGCACAAGTTTGGAGTTCTTTACGCCCTATGCATGACACATGTTTCGCATGCTCTAAATAGCCTCTGACCTAATATCTAATAAAATTATCCTGCAAACGGATGACCCATTTTGCTTCACTCTATCCACTCAAGGCCAATGACTTCTAATTTATGTGTTTTTCCTAAATGAAATACTTAGTCACAGGTCTCAACTACCTACCTAATTTGTTTTTGAGACCAAAAAATCATAGTGTAGGTAGAAATACTACTTACGTAACCTTACTAGTCGTATGTAGTAGTTAATACTACTAGGTATGGTAGGTACTATCGACAAAATTGAATCCTGACCCACAATAGGAGCTTGTCATAGTAACTTTGAAAATAAAATTGCTGCGTCTGACGTACAATTTGACTTTCAATGTTACTATGACAAGCTCTTTTTGTGGGTCAGGATTCAATTTTGTCGACCACACTTTTGGTTGTGCATGAAATTTATTCAAAAATAGTAAATCGATGAGATTCCGATTGTCTGTTATTCCGTCATTGCTTGATAGTGCAAAATTAATAACTCCTTTAAGAGAAAGTAACCAGATGAAAATAAGGAGATTAAAAAGCAACCATTTATACCAACCTTTATGTAGTTCTTCCCTCGCCACAGCCCTATCTTTATCTACCGTCATGGCAAACGTGAACACTTTGGAACCATGCTGAGGCACCACCAAATGATCAGGCACAGATGTCCAAAACACGCACACATTCACAGGCAAAGGCTGCAGATCTAAATCCTCGGATTCTTTAGTCTTCCCACAGCTGGATTTGATAGCTCTTCCGTGGTATACTTCTGGGACTGGGGACTCGAAATCGATGTCGTTACTTGTTTCAGCGCCTGGCATTAGTTTCACGGCAATCCATATGTCGCGGTGAGTGAGATTTGGATCTGAAATGAGCGCCTGGTAATATAAAATAACAATAGTTTTATCGTTACCTTACTCGAGGAATAGAGGCGTTTAATTTGTTTACAAATTGCCTAACCCTTAATTTGGCAATGTTCGTCACAATGAACATGGTCTTTGACCCACTTTTTGTATTTTTTTTTAAGACAGAATTTTCTGCTCTATACAATGGCGAGGAGGCTAGAACGCACGATTTTTTTGAAATTTGCCAAATTAAGGGCTAAGTATTATTAATAAATACAAACATTTTATTTCGTGTAACAATGTAGGTACACAATATTGTTAATTCTGCTAAAGAAACTTAAAAACTAAGTGTTAATTGCCTTTTTTATGTTTAGTGCCATAACTTAAAACTATAGTTGAGCATTTCTCAAGAAATACATAATAGTGTAGGTACATTTGGATCACGTCTTCGATAATATTGACTTGTGATAGACTGGTATTAGAGTCAATGATACCGTGCAAGATCCACCATATTTCCTAAAATGTTCCGGGAAGTTTGTATGAATTTTCGCTTGTAGTTAACAGATTCCCGAAAACATTTTCAGGCTTTTGAAGAAATGCTCAGTTAATATTATTTCTTTAAAATTGCCAAATCATCGGGGACAGTGCAATACCGCGTAACTAACAAAATCAATTAGGCTCAATTTGAGTGTCAATTGTTTGATATTTGAACTCTATCTGTTTTGGTAGTTACGCGGTATTGCACTATCCCCGACGAAATGTCAATTTCATTCTACATAATGTTCTGTGCCTCGTTGGATTGTCTAGAAAAGTGTTATTTGTTTGAGTTAGTGCACTAAGGTGTAAATATTTATACAATTTTAATCTTACTTAAGTAGTATTACTTACCCGCATAAGGCTTCGACGTCACCTCAATCTGATTAACAATCGCTCTAGTATAAAACTTATGCGCAAATATCCGCTGCGTTACCACGGACCTATCCCTATCCACCCTCACACTGAACACTCCATCTCTAGTATTCAAACTATAGACCGGGGCGAATGGCCGATGTGTTAGCGTCGAATTCAGTCTAACATTAGCCCAGGCTGGTATCCGGGCCCGATGGCTTTCCCCTTTGTGTCCGTTATAGAGGCCATTCATGTAGACTGTGTCGGAGAATATGTTGGTGGCTATGTGGCCGTTGCCTACTGAAGGCATGAAGCGGTCCTCCGAGGGTAGGCTGTAAATAAATGATTTTGTCATGAAAACCGACTAGATGAATCGTTTTAAGACTGCCACAACACCCAGGGGACAACAACAAGAAACAACGACGCTAGAAGAAAATATCCTAAAAGTAGTATTAAGTTGTGAATTTAAGGGTAGCCCAAGTGAACGTAATCATGGCAACGAGTGAGATAACATAAGTGTATATTTGCACTTTGAGCCTATCTATTTATTCACTTGACTGTACGTTTATTATTAAGGATAAGATTTGTCTACACCATTGATTACCATTACGTGGTACCATTGATTGTTTCAATATAATGTCTGTGATGATACGTGTTGTATCAAATTGGGCTCCACTTTTCACTTACGATCAGGTGGAATGGAGCCATTTTGTTGTACCATTATAAAATTAAATTAAAAAAAATTACTCGTAGGTAATAGAATAAGTAGGAATGTGTGGATATGGATAAACAAACATCTTGTTTATTGGGTCAAAATTATTTTCGTTGTCTTGTTTCATATAGTACGAGTATATTAAAAAATCCAATGCACTTGTATTTCTTTTTCACGCTAGATTTTAATCCATACATAAGAAATTTAAAACAAAACATCATCTCATACAAAAATCACTACTGCGTCACGTTTTTTTAGGGACACAAAATAAGACAACTGAAATAATTTTGACCCTATTAAACATCGCTAATTCATATTAGAAGAGCAATTCTCAACATTACACATTTGGATTACGTCTTTGATGTTGATAAAAATCGGTAGGCTGGTCGGTCAATGATGATGAGCAAGATCCACCATATTTTAAAGACAAACGGGTCTTAATCGCGTAAACTTACGTTTAATTATATCCTGACGTTTCGGGCATGACGTTACACCTGTTTTCGCAGGCAGACTCAAAGGTTTGCCTTTAAAATATGAGTGACTAGCTTTTGCCAGCGGCTTCGCACGCGTAGATTTTGGAATTCTATGAAAAAAAATGTTTTCAACCGACTTCAAAAAAGAAAGAGGTTACCATTTCGACCGCATGCAGTTATATGCATGTTACACTTAATCCTGCGAACAATGAATCCTATTTTTTTTTCTCAGGAGATTCAAAAATGGCCAAAATAAGTTTTAATTTTGAGATTTTTTTTTTTAGTTTCGCCTTAAATTCCGACAAACATTTAATCGAATGTTGATTCAAAGGCAACGGTTCAAGTATTTTCATTTCATCGACAAGTCATTCTGTCAAAGAATAGTTTCCGGTAAATTTAAATCAGTGAATTTTGAACGGTACTTGAGTTATTTTGTATTTAGGTTATAATGGAGGTTTTCCTTTACGGGTTCTTATTTTAGTTTGGTTTAAATTTAGTAATTTTTATTCCGCAGTTCTAAACTAACCCTGAACCTACTTGGATAGCTGTTCGCTTATGTGTGGAGTCACAGTTATAACCTAACTCAAACCTATTTTAATAACCGTTCATTTCTGCGTGGAATCGCAATGGTCGCACTTTTAACCTAACCTAAAACTACTTTGATAGCCGTTTGCTTATGTGTGGTGTCGCAGTTCTAACCTAGCCTACTTTAATAGCCGCTAGTTTCTGTATAGAGTTGGAATTCCAACCTAATATAAACCTACTTTCAAAGCCGTTCGTTGCTCTATGGGGTTACAGTTAAAACCTGACCTGAACCTACTTTAATAGTCGTTCGTTTCTATGTGGGGTCGCAGTTCTAACCTTACCCAAAACCTACTTTGATAGCCGTTCGTTTCTGTGTGGGGTCGCAGTTCTTACCTTTCCTAAATCTAAGTAGAATCTTACCTTATTACATTCGGTCTGAAGTCATTGAACATCATATTAGTATGACATAAGTAAATACTTAATTGCAAAAATAAACTACACGAATTAAAATTAGCAACGCAGGCATCGTCATTTCCTGGGTGAATACCTAAGCGTTTCAACCGAGGAGGCACGGTACCTTATACAAATGGCGAAGTATAACATTGAGACGTTTAGAAACTTCGGCAAAAATGATGCCACCAAAATTAGGCGGTTGAAACGCTCAGATATTCACCCTCCTACAAAACAATAATGTAATCCGCAACAGGCTTCGTCCTTTTCTCTTATGCTAGAATAGTCAAGCCAAAACATTTAAACCGGTGATGAGTCAGTCAATCAGGACCCCACCACAGTGACTCAATAAACCATAGAAACGATATCCATGATGTTTTTTTACTGTTTAACCATTTCACCCCTTTCAGAGGTTGAATTCTCAAAAAACCTAAAACACGTCTTTATCCTTTTATGTTTAGGAATACACACTACACAGTTTTTTAAACCGCCCCTACACCCTTAAAGGAACCTACGTGCTCAATTTGGAATCTCTAGAACCAGAAGTAAACATAAATAATTAACCTTCGCTTGTTTGTTTTTCGAAAAATTTAAACAAAGGTTAATTATTTATGTTCTCGTTTAATTTACAGAACACTCCTGCAAAGTTTCGGAAAAAATAGTCCAACTAATCTTGTTACGCCATACAAAATTTGGAGCCCCATTTCAACCCTTTAGGAGGTGAATTTTGAAAAATCCTGAAATTACTTGTCTTAGATTTTTATTCTAAATTAGTTTACGCAATATGAAATTTCTTAATCTAAAACTAAACTTTTTTTCATACAAACTTTCAGCCCATTTTTACCCCCTTAGGAGTATTTTTTTAGGGTTCCGTAGCCAAAATGGCAAAAACGGAACCCTTATAGATTCGTCATGTCCGTCTGTCCGTCTGTCCGTCTGTCCGTCTGTCACAGCCAATTTACTCGGAAACTATAAATGCTACAGTAACGAAATTTGGTAAGGATATGTGTTGTATGAACCGCTACAGGAATGTGATACTAAATTGTAAAAAAAAACCATTGGGGTGGGGGCCCTCCATACATGTAACTGAGGGATATAATTTTTTTTTAGTTGTACTTAAGCGTGTGGGGTATTAATAGAAAGGTCTTTGAAAATGATATGAAGGTTTATACATCACATTTTTATTTAAGCAAATCGTTTTTGAGATATCAGGTCTCAAAGTCTGAAAAATGTGTCCCCCCCCCCCTCTATTTTTTAAACTACGCGATATAAAATTCTGAAAAAAATATATGTTATGCACATTAATAAACTCTATCAACGATTTTTGGTTTAATAAAATTATCTCCTATAGTTTTTGAGGTAGGTTGATTTAACTGTATTTTTTTAATAATAAATTGATAATGGTACGGAACCCTTTGCGCGCGAGTCTGACTCGCACTTTGCCGGTTTTTTTAAATACAAGTACTCGAGGTAAAATACTCGTATATAACATGGTATTATGTAGATACGTACTTACATCTTCGTTGGCAAGAACACTTCTATGAAGTTTTGAATTAAATACCCCAACGAATCTGGTTCCTCCTTACAAACCTTCCATTTAACCCCCATAGGGAATGAATTTTCAAAAAACTTGAAACACGCATTTAATGTTAAAAACATTCATGTGAAGTTTCGAATAAAATAGCCCAACTAATCTTACTTCCCCATACAAACTTTAACCCTCCGTTTAACCCCCATAGGGAATGAATTTTCAAAAAACCTGAAACATGTATTTACTTATTTATTATTAAAAATATTCCTGTGAAGTTTCGAATAAAATCGCCCAACTGATCTTGTTTCCCCATAAAAACTTTAACCCCCCATTTAACCCCTTTAAGGGATGAATTTTCAAAAATCCGTTCTTAGTGCGCCACTAGACATTATAAAGAATCTACATGCCAAGTTTGAACTCTCTAGGACCAGCGGTTTGGGCTGTGCGTTGATTTAAGTCAGTCAGTCAGTCAGTCAGGACATTGCCGTTTATATATATAGATAATCGTGAAAGTTTAAATCAATATATAAGATCCACCATATTTCCCAAAATGTCCCAGAAAGTTTTTTTGTTACCACATCACACATCATCAGCCTATGATAGTCCACTGCTGGACGTAAGCCTCTCCTACTAACTATGCGTATAGACGCATTAGGAGGTAAATGCCCATAATCGCCACGCTAGGCAAGCGAATTGGCGATCGCAGCAATGTGTCCACTATGATGACGCTGCTGCCCATCATCAATCTTGTAGAATGGTCAGAGACACTTCTATCCCTTAGTCGACTTTTACGATACCCGCAGGAGGAGTTGGGGTGGTGACAAATGTATTCTTACTGCCGTCACCATACGGCTTTTTGTTACCAAATTCCTATAATTTATTTGTAACAAAAAAGGAATGTAATATTTTCTTCGGTTACCGCGAGGATTACTCATGAAATAAAACAATGAAAACGGATAAACTCGCGTATATTAATTAACTTTAACTTCATTCCGACCTTTTGAACATTTTACAGGGTTCCTGGTCTGCGGGCGACTGAACGTCGGAATGAAGTTAAAGTAAATTAAATTATTAATAATTACAGTACACTGTGCACTTTAAAATGATAACAGCTATTATATACCTACTGTATTCTTGCAAATAAACGATTTGATTTGATAAATTAATATACGCGAGTTTATCCGTTTTCATAGTTTTATTTCATAAAAAAGGAATGTTTCATATAAACATTCTGGGACATTTTGAGAAACGTGGTGGATCTTGCTCATCATCATCGACTCTACCAGCCTACCAATAATATATGTATCTATATCGAAGACGTGATCCAAATGTATGAATTTCTTGAGAAATGCTCACATAATACATGTCATTGTATGTCTGTGAAGGGCCGTGTGGTAACGGCAGTAAGAATACATTTGTCACCACCCCAACTCCTCCTGCGGGTGTCGTAAGAGTCTAAGGGATTGAAGTGTCACTGACCATTATTTGATAAAAGATTGATGATGGGCAGCAGCGTCATCATAGTGGACACATTACTGCGATCGCCAATCCGCTTGCCCAGCGTGGCGATTATGGGCATTTACCTCCTAATGCGTATATACTTATAGGAGAAGAGGCCTACGTCCAGCTACGACTATCATAGGCTGATGATGTATGTCTTTGTCTGTGTGTTTAGAATAAGTCTATAGCTAAATACTATTCTCATAATTATTAGTTACAAACTATATTCCCAGTCTTAGGATCATTAAACGCGTTATTATTATGTGCAATTGTGCACAGCTCAGCTACTGTGAGAAATAAATGCAGTCATTAGTGGTGTATGATTCTACGCACGCTATATTTTACTAGAAAGCTGAAACGTGCGTGATTGTCACCATTCTTTTCCCAGACACTGTGAACATAATATGTGTCAGTGCATATGGAAAGGTATCTTTTCGCGGTGTTTAAATTGACTTGTAATGAAATTAATGAATATATCTGCGAATATATAACATTAATATACCAAAGAAAAATACATACTAAAATTGTATTATATGTATAGCCTATATTGCACCTATTTTAAAAAATGTACCTCTTCACGTATAAATCTATTGCAATTTAATGGCATTAAGTACACCAAGACATGACCTAAAATACCATAAATAACATAATGTTATTAGTCCAAAAGTAATATAATCTAATATGCAGTTAAAACATCAGAAATCCGATTTGTAATCTGTGAGTAAGACACATTTTTTTAATACAGTCTTTGCCTGTAGCCTTCTTGCAGGCGCTTGATGGACTTTAAAGGTCTCTGCCCACTAGACCTTACCATACCATGACCGTAGCATGAACGAATCAGACAAAAAACTATTCTTTGTATTGAAAAGTATGAGACCGTGTTGACCGGCGCCGGAACGTCCTAGTGGGCATAGTCTCATACTTTTCAATTCAAAGAATAGTTTTTTGTCTGATACATTCCTGCTAGGGTCACGGTATGGTACGGTCTAGTGGGCAGAGACCTTAATAGTTGTATTACCCTGTTAAGAGTTTCCACCCGAATTAAATGCAGAGGTACGCTGTATTATACCTACATTGTAAACGTTACAAGTCGTTTATTAATAAATAATTATAATAAGTTGCATAGTTCGTAATAGTTTTACCAAGGCGATGCAAACTCTGAATAGGTATAAAAAGATATGATATAAATTCCAGCACGTGACTCACTTTTGCCATCGTCATTAGGTATATTCATTTTATCTGCGCGTTTTTATGTATTAAACTCATTTTTATTCAAATGACACATTATTTTAAGTGGACGAAAAGATTCAAATGTTTTTAGTTTTGACGATAGGTACTTCTTATAGCAACGTAAAGTAATTAATATTTATCACTCTTGAAATTAGTAAGGTAAGATAAAAAACTTTTGCCGCGCAAATCAGTATTTTTTTATCATTCAGAAGGACTAAGTCTTCATTATACCTACCTACTTAAGTTATGTTCCGTTTTATCTTTATCAAAACCATAATTAAGTATAAACTGTAAAATTTAATAAAGTTCCCATTTCAAGTTCATTTAACTCTTCAGTCCACGATTTATGTTAAGTAACACAGTTGCTACATTAGGTACCTACTTTTATTTTGACTTAAAAAGATGTCAATGTACCTACTAAACAAAAATACGAATATCGGACGCTGAGGTGAAAATGAAACCCGAGACTAATTACATTTCGCTGCTGATTTCTTTATTAATATTAGATACACCTAAGGCGGAAAAAATAAGAGGGCTAAGTACCTGCAGACATCCCGACTGGTACAAACACCAGATACAAAATTCTAAAAAAAAAGCTTAAGCAGTTTTCGACTATCATCATCAGACATCGGATTCCGTGGGGCGAATTTTCTTGACGGCTAGGGACTTCCTATATCGATAAACTAATTGATCGATACTAGTTCTACTTATTAGTGACCGCCCCCAACATTGTTTGTATTTTATGTAACTATATATTGGTCTGAAGACAAGTATGAAATCACACTTAGTATCTTTAATCATTTTATGCTTATGAGTGAAAATAAATAATGCGCACACAAAAAATAGAAGACTTGCTTAAAAAGCAACGTAAAGTAATTTATTTAACACGGGTCTAAGTTTCAACAATAAAAGATGAGACAGTTATGAAGAAATTAATTGTAACGAGTAAAAATTTTTAAATGTTTCCAATAAGAATGAGAAAATTTAATTGATATTTTATTACTTGTAGGTACTCTTTTAATAAAAAAAAACTGTATAAGCAAACCTTTGTTTGATCACTAGTATTTAAAACTAATATCGATACGATAAATTAATTTATCGATATAGGTAGTCCCTAGATGTCTAGTAGATTTGCCCCATAGAATCCGATGTCTGATCCTCATACATTATATTAACATACCTATGAGTAGAAAAAATATGCGGGTCATCGCTAACGTCCTCCGCTTCTTCTGGCCCATTGTTCACCACACTCGACCCAGCACCTTTAGTGGTCAATACCACCACCACAACCGCCGCTAACGCCAGCACTCCCAGCATGGCAGCCACCTGCTTGTTTCGCGCCAAAAAGTTCCACATCCAAACGTAAAAACGCCACTGATTAAAAAAAAAGCGCGGCGGAGCGGTTTATTTTTTAATTTCTTTTTTTTTATGTGATGGACCGCGGCCAGCTCGTGTGTCACTGGCCGGGAGCGCAGCGATATTATGCGACCTGTATGACATGACACACTTTGATTCTATTAAAAAGATAACATGCATTAATAGGGTCATCACTTGGTTAATGCAGCTTTAGTAATTTAATTATAATACTCGTAGGATGAATACGTAGGTATAGAGTATGATAACCAATATTTGACGTTGAGTTATGTTATCGTTATTATCGGTAGTTAAGAGTTAGTGAACAAATACGTAGGTACAGTCAAGTGAAAAAATAAGTATCGAAAGAATCCGCTCGTAAATATGTTACGACGTTCTTATTACACAGAATTAGAGTGTACTGGGCCATATTTTTGAACATTTTTGTGTACACCTTATTTTGTTTTTGACTGTATCTTACCTAGATAAATTTTTATTATGACACGGGCGTTTAACTATTAAGTTAAAATGCTCCTTTAGTGAAGAAAGACATTTACGAGTAGGTACTTTCATTTCTACGTTATTATTATAATACCTACTTAAAATATTATAACTGTACCTGTTTAATTTTAAAAAGTCCGACCCCTTTATTCAAAAACGTCTCCTAACTTAGCAAGCCGTTAAGTATTGTTAGTCCCTTTAGCTCTTATGGACACATTGATAAGACCGAAAGGAACAAACAATATTTAGAGGCTTGCTAATTTAGGAGAGGTTTATAAATAAGAGGGTAACTTTTTAATAAATTGACACTCTAGAAAACATAATAATATCTTTTTAATTATTTTTTTTGAAAACGTATTCTATCACCGTTCTATTTTTTTCTATGACTGCCAACCCTCGCCGGTGCGGCTCATCTAGCTACCTAATCCAATTGTCGTTTCCTGATTGTATTAACTGGACCAGCTTATTTGGGCGGTGGACAAAAATGGAACTAACTCTGTTCCATATTAATTGTCCAATTGCATATACATGACAGCGCCGCGCTTGACTAGTTCGAATAATTTGCAGAGGAATTGTAAGAAATGTTTATGCATATGGCAAAGGAGCGTGCCGAGTTCAACGACCCTTTTAATTAGGTAGATACTTAGATACGTCAAATTCGGCGATATCTTGAGACGGGCCCGCTATGTCGATCTTTAAGAGTTTTTTCTAACTTGTTTGGGTGTGTAAAAACTTATCAATTCAATGGGTGAATTGCGTAGCATACTATGAAGTTCAGCTACGTAAATAACCCAAACCCTCTAGTAACTGGTAGATGATTAAAATTAGGACTATTTCTCAAAGCAATTTACTAATATTATATTTTTAATCAAATGTTAGAATTAGAAGGCACGGCTCAACCTTACTTTGTCCGTACAAAGTAAGGCTGAGCCGTGCCTACCTATTGCAGGAAAAAGACAATTTAGTCTTCATCAAATACTGAAATAGTAACATTACTGCAAAAGCCAGGAAGTAAGGTCTTGCAGGCCGAATAGATATATATGAGGATATATATTTTCCCGGCTGAAGCTTGAGTAGAGCTTTTCTCCTTACTTCCTTGATTGATTTGAGGATTTTCATAACTTTAAGGGAAAGTACTGATAAAGAAATAAACATATTAAATTCTTAATCAAAACATAATGACAACCCTTTGGTTACTTATTGAATTATCATTTAGGATCGAATTTGGCAAAGGAACAAAATCTAACAATAATTTTAATTTTTGAAAACCTTACTAAAAACTCCATCGTGCTCCGGGGTAGGGGTAGGTAGTATGGGGTACCCGAAACGGGGCAGTATGGGGTACATTTTATTTGTCACAGAATAAGCAAATGTGAACTTCATCTTCGTCTGCGTCATCAACGCCTGCGCAGCTTGTATGGGCCCACTTTTCACATACATCCCACAGACCCGAGAAATCCCGGTAAGAAACTCGGCGGGGCTTATTTTTTCAAAACAGTATTAAAATACATCTTATTAAAGTTGTTATTAATGAAGTAAATATAATAATAAGTTGCAGCGAGATGCCGATATGGAAACTCTCTCTCGCACGTATGGTTTTCCGCTAAGCCGGTCGCCTTAGACCAATGTCGTGGCTAAGCCATTATTCTCGTAATATATTGAACCAATATAAACCTTTTACCACGCACGATCGACTGTCATACCCATAGCTACCTAACAAACTGGAACATCACACCTATCGATGATCGTGTTTTAATAAAATTGATCGATGTTTTCGTATCGGTGGGCGCGCATCAGACCGGTACGTCGCGCTCTGTTACCTCAGTTTCAATGGATTTCCACTGCCAAATAAAATTGTTTAAGCATGTGACATCACTAACGACCTGTCACGTATTCCGTAGGTGCTGATTTCAGAGTATAAAATTAAAACTATAATATTATAAAACTACATTATAAATAAAAATATACAACTAAACAGCAACAAATCTCACAGTAACCCTTATAAACACGTTTTGAGCAACCGAGTAGTGAGATCTTGGAACAAACTCCCGGAGGACGTGATCTCAGCACAAAATGTGAATAAATGGACTAGACAAGTACATCACATCTACAACTTGTTTATGATTATTGTCACACTGATCACTAGATACAGGCTACATCACTACATCAGTTTTTCTAATTGCCTGCCTGCTTAGGTATTAAATAAATAAAAAAAACTAAATCTAAAAACGGCCCCCGCGGCATGGTACCAATTACGCTAGCAGCATTACCCCGCTGGATCGCGAGGCTGATCTGTTGAGCGAGGTAGCTGCCAGCTCTTTGGTCTCCTGTGGTATCTTTGAGTCTCTTTGAAATTTTTTTAAAGAGACTCAAAGCACCAGAGCCCCGCGGACCCAGGGTCTCGACGCCGAATAGGATAAAATTATAGTCAGCGCCGAGACCGCTGTATTTTCCTACCTGGGGCCCATTTCTCGAAAGCTTGTAACTTGTATAATACAAGCGGAAGTCCTTGTCTAATTAATAGTGCCAAAAAGAGACTTCCACTTCTATTACAAGTCACAAGCTTTTGAGAAACGGGCCCCAGGTATAAAATGTATCTACATAAATTCCTTATATTTATTTCATAACTGGGTCGTTCTCAAAAAAATACATAGTTAAATTAAAGGCCTTAGAAAACAAAATTTAAAGTCATATTTTTTGTGTTACGTAGTTAAATTTTGTGTAACGACTTTTGGTAGTGACAAATGGAGATAACTTCAGATTTTCTATGAGCGATCAACAATACGCGCCTTGATTATTTAAATATGACGCCTTTTTCTACTGCCAAAGGTTGTTGGTTGTGCAGAGTTTACACTAGGTATAGGTAATTAATATATCTTTAACGTTCGTAACGCAATTGAAGCCACGTATCGTATCGAAAAACCTATCAGTAGAAAATAACAAATTTTCGCTGGGCGGACAAAATTATTAATTCCTGCACAGGTGCATAAAAGTGTCACCTTTTGCCCACTTCCTGAGCATTTGCATCAGTGGCGGAGCGTTGTAATGGTCTTTTGGGAAGCCGGTGCTGATTTGGCCTGATTTTTCTCCAAGTTGTTGAAAAAAAGATACAAAATTAGCTTACGGAAGGCAAGCCGGTAGGAACCGAGTTCTATGAACGCCCGCCATCACCACCACTGTAGGCATTATAATTTTATAGGTAGGTAAATGTTTTTTCCAATCTTACATAATTTGCCAGACCTCTTGTACATCATAATAAAGTTATACTACCTGTTTTCTTATTTAAAAAGCCAAAGGAACTAAGAGCGGTCTAATTGTCGAGCAGTGAGATATGATTGCTCAAAAAACAATGTCATTATACCGCATGCGCAACGGACCGAGGCGCGCTCGCGCATCGACCTCCAAGCTACCGTCTAATGTAAAACCATTATAACTACAGCTCGTTATACAAACATCTAGTTAGATTGTAAACAGTTAGAGGTATACAGGAGTAGGCACTTGGGGACTCCACATACACTAAAGGAGGCATTTAGCAACCTGAAACATACACCGAGTTTCGTGGAGGAGCTTGGATGGTTGGAATAGGGCTACCTCGCTATCACGCAAAAAAGGCACAATGGTTGTCGAGTTGCGGAAAAAGCCTAGTATAACTAACTAACTAACAACTAGTTCATCCTTACTTATATTAACTTGGTAGTAAGTAAGTTTGGCCGTGTGGTGACGGCAGTAAGAATACAGTTGTCACCACCCCAACTCCTCCTGCGGGTGTCGTAAAAGTCGACTAAGGGATTGAAGTGTCACTGACCATTATTTGATAAAAGATTGATGATGGGCAGCAGCGTCATAATAGTGGACACATTACTGCGATCGCCAATCCGCTTGCCCAGCGTGGCGATTATGGGCATTTACCTCCTAATGCGTCTATACGCGTAGTTAAAAGGAGAGGCCTACGTCCAGCAGTGGACTATCATAAGCTGATGATTATTAAGTAAGTTTACAGCCTCCAAAAATACTTTTTTTCTCTAAAACCGCAATTAGGAGTTGAGGGCTATCGCGATATACTAATGCGATTCAGTTTAGGATCTAATCTGAATCGCGATATGTCAGTTCCATAAAATATTTGTCGAAAACGGACAAGCTGAACACTGAATTGGGTCATTGTCAGATTTAGGTTATCGTCTTTTTGGTGGACATACCTAAAGTTAAGGAATTCCTGTACTAATTTTGAGATAAAGATAAAACAATTGCACGGTACAACTACGTTCGCCGTCTACATCCCTAATATGTAATAAAATCGTAACAAAGATTTATATAAGTTGTTAACTTTTGACCACCGAGTGTATATTTTTTTTCCGACTGACAATAACCCAATTGCATTTAAGAAATCATCGTGCCTCCCAGGAACAATATTTTACCTATTTATTATTGCTCATGGATTTTATTATAAACAAGTTGACGTTGTTTACGGCAGGAAATGTGCACTTTTAGGATAGGAAATTGTCTAATACATAAAACAAGTACGGATAATTTATTTGACTAGAGGCCTAGAGCTTAACAGAGTCTATTCCCGAGGAGGGGACGGGAGGGACAGGTGATAAATAAGGATAATATAAACAGCAAACTACGAAATCCATGAATTTCGAGGATTTGTCTCTATCACTTCAACGAAGGCGTCATTAGAGTGACAGACATGAATGCTCGAAATTAGGTAGTAGGTAACTAGGTAGTAGGTCTGCTCTCATACCGTTCAAAACACAAAAACGAAGACGGAATACCGCCCACTACTTAGCTGACGACAGACAATAAAGACTTAAAAATAATAATAACTACTCAGAATTTGCAATGAACCATGTACTCTGGGGACAAAAAACAAGAAAGCCAACCCCAAGTAAATGGGAAGATGGTGAACGAAGAGGAATTTTGAATGTATGAAGAAGAAGAAGATCAGGCTTTCAAAAGGTGAGGCCTGTAGCGTAACTATTTAGAGATCAAGTTATAGTGGTACCTAAGTGATGAAAGATAGGTAAAGTCGGGAACGGAGGCTCAGCGAAGCGAGTCGCCCTCTCCGTTCCGGCGCGCGCGCCGGTCATACACCTTGCAAGACGGCCAACGTTGGCGCCAAGGTTGGCGGTGCGTTGGCGGATGTCTAAGGTTTAATTGGACCTGGCGAGGATTAGATATGACTATGTTGTTATAACCTAACGTTTTTTTTCTACTGTGCAGACTAGTTTTAGCATTATGAGTTTATGGATCAAATTGTAAATCAGTGTTGGATACTGCATGTTACATTCTTAGATAAGTTATTATAAGTATTATAACTTAACGATTTTTTCTGCTAAAGTAATTTTCAGTGTTGGATACTGCATGTTAAATTCTGTATAACTATGGTATAATATAATTAATACAATATATTAGGTCATTAGTTCATTACTTATGAAATTGGCGTTTAGTATGGAGAATTTTGTGAAAGTTCTATTTTTCTTGACAACAATTTTTGTGTATAATTTTTTGAAGTCCTAAACCAAATTGCGCCAGTAATATAAGACACTTCTAAGGCATGTTTTGTATATCTCTATTTCATAAAATAAGGTGCTATAACACATTCATACCTATTTTAAACATATGAACCGGCAGCAATGGCAACATATGGCAAGAGTTGTTTTCAAAGCTTATTTTAAAATATCACTTAACGAAATACACAATAATTAGTGTGAAAACCTTTGTTAGGTACATAGTGCACTGTTAAAGTATATGAATATATATATATATATATATATATATATACACGGTGCCTCGCGAGGAAACCACATAATTTTAACTATGCATTCTAGACATCAAAATAAACAAAAAATATTATGAGACCAAATGTCAAATTCCACAAAAAAAAATTTTTTTTTTTCGATTTTTTTAGACTTTTTGAATACTTTTTAACATTTTCAATACTTTTTATCATAACAACAATATGTTAAAACTAATTTTTTAAATGTTTTTTTTGGGGACAGGTTTTTTCGTCAAGTCTATTCTTATTTTTTGATTGTCAGGCAAAAGGTGTGGTAATATTAGAATACATTGTGGCAGCATTGTAATCAAAAAGAAGTTTTATGACGAGTTACGTCGAAAAACTTTTTCCGAAAAAAGGTTAATTATCTTTGGAACCAAGCCGAATCCAGGAAATTTTATATAACATTAAATACTCTAAATATGCTCAGGAATTCAGCATTAAAATTATGTGGGTTCCTCGCGAGGCACCGTGTATATAGATGTATATAATATATATAAGTTATTTTCTAGATAATAAAATTAGGGACCTACTAAACTCATCAAAGTTTTTTTTTATATGCATAGTATTGCCACAAATGTATGTGATATGGAATTAAAAAAGAACACTGTGCCGGCCTATACTTCGCAGCCTATTATTTAAGGAACATAACAACAATATTTCGTTGCATGTTTGAGAAAAAATATTTAGTCACTCACTTAGCTTCACGGCCTATACTTGTATTGTTGGGACGTCTGTGTTATTTAACGCTTCATGTTTTATTTCACGGCTATTTATTATATATTGCTCAAATGAACTTAATTTAGGAACATCCAGCTATATTTGCGCTGTGTAGTTGTCTGTTTAGCGCTTTAACATGTATTTTTTTATCATGCTCCTCGCTTGACCACTGGTGCGACCCTCAATTGATTTCACTAATATATCTCGGCCATATACCCAAGAAATTACATATAAGACTGGCCGTTTTATAATATGTATTATTATAAAACAGTTATGTCCATACATTTTTGATACTACTATTCATTTACTTACGAGAGTTTTGCAATGCGTGGTTTTGCAAGTGGAGGCTATGCGAGATCACATTCGCTGTGCCCATCCCTTTTGAACAGGCCAGGTAACTTTTTATTATTTTTATTTATTTATTAGGATATAATACTAACTACATACATTTTTTATGATAGTATCTTAAAACTACATTGGTTTGTCCCGATACCTTTGTATTCGACTGTACATAATAAGTACATAACATACCCGGGTCCGGAAACTAAAACTGAATATTTTTCTCCAGTCTTCGGCCGCGAAAGCTGAAATGCGAGGCTTCAAATCCCTCTTCGGTATTTGGTGAATTTTTCCTTTGGATGACATCCAATACGAGCCCCGATGCAGTGGAGTTCGTCTAGTTCGAAACAATTTTTACAAATTTTTGAATATTTTAAAAATGATCACATTATGCTAATGATAAATTGTATGAACGTTAGTCATGGTTAATGTACTACATTTCAAGAGACACAACAATCTGAAGTACGCTTTTGTTGTTTAATAAATCGATTTTAACAAACCAGTGTCTAAATTATATTTTCGTTCACCACCGTAATTCCGCGCTTATAAGCTTGACGCTAAATTCGCAGTGCATCAGGTGTACCATGTCGTCTTTAATATTAATTGCGTTCTTTACATTCATTGATTATTTACAAAATTAAAAATTGTGGAAAAAATTTAAAAAATACCTCTCGTAAAATAGTTTTTTTTTATTCTGATTTATTAAGTCCAAATATTTTATACTCAAAGAAACTATTTTAGTACTACTATTGAATAGTGAAGGTTTTGTCTCTAAACCTTTTCCCTCGGATGAACGGGATAATCTCGAAAAACTGTCTAACTGGACGAGAACATATCGACGCTGGAAAGGAGAAATTGGATAAGCGACACAGTGCGTATTTTACAGGAGAAGCAAAAAACCGCCGAGATTTTCGAAAAAAAAATCATTTAAATTAATCAGCAGGCCAAATCAAATAACTGAAGCATTATTTATGGACATAAATATGTTTTCTATGTGATGTTTTAATTATTTAACATATTCAAGTGTTATTTAATGATTTACTGTCGCTTAAGCAAAATGGACGGAAAATTTTATTCAGGTAAAATTATCTAACCAACACGTTGTGTAAGAAATAAGGAAGGTAAAAAGGTCCACCCGAGACTTACATAACGAATGTATCCCGTTAAAATAATCTAACTGCCGAAGTGGCTTGTTTTATATTCGGGTAAAAATATATAAATTGATAAAATAGCATAAATATATCATTAAGAAATATCGACATACTTAAAATGAGAAACTATTTTAGACTTCATAGTTAGTCATATTAATTACATGAGTAACATTCCGTGACTAGTAAACGAATTTACTTACACGTGAAAAAAGAAAAACTGTTATAGGAATTTTTATAACATTATTCCAAAAAGTAGGTAAATAGTAAAAAGGGATATGTGAAGGGGATGGTTCATAAATAAATGTAAGTAAAAATGGATAAACGCCAATAAGTAGTTCAGATATAATAGTCAAGTAATATTGTCTAACCGTCTTCAATTTTAAATTAAGATGAAGGTAAAATTGTCCAAACGACATGAGAACATAGCATACAGTCAGGTAGAAATAGCTAACCGACAAGTGAAGTTTAGTTGTTACACAGCAAAAATATCCAAGTAAAATTTAACTTGTCATGACGAATAGGTAAAATAATCCAAGATTAATTATGTTGAATTATATTTTATCTAATCTCCAATTTACTAAAAGTTGTCAAAAACCAAGTCGTTTAGTAATAAAAAATGGTCGAAAGTTCTCTAAATCACCAATAGGATAAGCGACACAAATGTTGTCAGATGGATACGAAACCTAGCTCATTCGACGCAGAAAAATTCGCCGATTCTAACGGTGTGTATAACTCAATATCTTCAAAAGTGTCGCTTATCCAATTTCTCCTTTCCAGCGTCGATATGCATCGGGGCTCGTAATTATAAGTCTTCTTTATGCTTTTGATACCTTATATTTAGCCCACACTCCAAACTACACGTAGATACTTAAAATGTCAGTATCATTAACGCTCAGCCAACCAACAATTGGCTCAAACGTTGGTCCAACACCCCATCATAAGTTCCTGTGATTAAACATAACAATTCCGTGGGCACTCATAAAATAATAACTGTGGTCAAATGAGCGCATGCTCGCAATTAACCATGATTGATGCTACCGAGTCTTACCTAGAAATCACTTTTTTTAGAATACCGTAGACAAAGGGTAAAAACGGGTACCGGGCTAATGGGGTCCCGTTTTTACCCTTAAGAAGAGAAGAAATCCGTTTCGGTCTGAAGGCGCATTCAGACCAAATGAGCATTCGCTATTCTAACCCCCTACTCTACAAAATTCGTTACATAAATCGTGATTCGTTGATTTCGTAGAGAGGGGGATAGAATAGCGAATGCTCGTTTGGTCTGAATACACCTTTATAGATGTAAATACAGTTATTACAGTGAGATAATAATTTACTTATCGAAATTGTAAACTATTGATAACACCGAAAGGGTCAAACAATACTTAACATAACAGCTTGATGAGTTCGGAGGCATTTATGGATACGGAGGTTTTAGGTTTCCGTACCCAAAGGCTGTACGTGACCAGTGAACAGTGATAGTAACAGTTGAAATTGTCACGGATGCTGTATTTCTGTTGCCGCTATAGCAATAAATACTAAAAAGTGGAATAAAGTAGACATTTAAGGGGGCTTCCAAATAAGAAACGTGATTTTTTTGCTCGGTTTTTTGCCATTTTTATGATAAATTGATAATGGTGCGGAACCCTTTGTGCGCGAGTCCGACTCACACTTGGCAGGTTTTTTTGCTGTATAATATAGAATAATGGTATGGAACCCTCTGTCTACGAGTCCAACTCGCACTTCACCAATTTTTATTTAATTGTACTTTTTCTTTCTGGTTGAAATGGCATGCAGGCAACAGGAGGGAACAAATCGATCGTATTGTGATAACGGGATTTATAATTACTTATTTATTTTCCTGGAATCTGCAGCCGAAGGTAAATTAAATAAAAATAATTAAAATAGATTTTAAAGTAATTTCTCTCTTGCGTTTGTTCTTCTGTAACTTTTTACGACTTAACTCGCAAACAATTTACCCCCTTATTCTTATGCCGCTAAGTATTGTTTGTCCCTTTCGGTCTTATCACAATGTCTACAAGACCGAAAGAAACAAGCAATACTTAGCAGCTTTTTAAATTAGGAGACGGTAATTAATAAGGGGGTTAATATCGAGCACCTAAACTGAAAGAAATTGATTCTATAAGAAGATCAAAAGACCTTTCAATGAAAAGAGCTATTTTTAATTTCTTTTTCGGAAAATAAAATTAAAATTGAATAAAGAGAGAAGTGATTTTCCTTACTGTTTTTATGAATGTAAGCCGTGTGGTGACGGCAGTAAGAATTTATTTATTTATTTACGCCACGGCCACGCACGACATCGGTCTAAGGCGACCGGCTTAGCGGAAAACGTATGGTGCTCCCTCTCGTACCTATATCAGCATCCCGCTCCAACTCATGGATTCGCTCGCCGCTGGTCGCCTATGTCGTGGCCGGGGCATAAGAGTCGCGACTAAGGGATTGAAGTGTCACTGACCATTATTTGATAAAAGATTGATGATGGGCAGCAGCTTCATCATAGTGGACACATTACTGCGATCGCCAATCCGCTTGCCCAGCTTGGCGAATATGGGAATTTACTTCCTAATGCGTCTATACGCATAGTTAATAGGAGAGGACGTCCAGCAGTGGACTAACATAGGCTGATGATATCATGTGGTGTGATGTGTGGGTACATTTGGATCACGTCTTCGATATTAATAAATTGGTAGGCTGGTTAGAGTCAAAAGCGGCTTCCAAAAAACAACTAAAAAAGCATTTCTTCTACGTCCTATAAAATAGTTCAACAGACTTTATGGGATGCCGAAGTAATACGTACACATAAGACAACTAAACGGTGAAATGTATATCTATATAATATTTTGTATCTGTATTATTTTGTGTAATAGGTTGAGACTGAAGTGCCTTCACAGTCAAACTATATAAAATAGTTTTGTGAAGCTATGTACAATAACTATTTGTATCCTTATTGTTTAATAAATAAATATAAAAAAAAATGATGCTAAACAAGATCCACCACATTTCCCAAAATGTCCCCGTGTTAAGGTGCGTTTAAACCAAAAGAGCATTCGCTGTTCTAGCGCCCGTTCTACGAAATCAACCAATCACGTTTTGTGTACCGATCGAATTTCGTAGAGTGGGAGGTTAGAACAGCGAATGCTCTTTTGGTTTGAACGCACCTTTACTGCCCTCACTTTTCAGTTTGAGACACCTACTGAGTATGATCTGGGTGCTTAGACAAGTTGCCAATCGCTAACGCTTAATCGTCAATCGTAAGCGAAAGGCAGCTAACTGTCTTTGTCGCACTAATATGAAAGAGTGACAGAGAGGGAAAACCACGATACGCTACTAAGCGCTAGCGATTGGCAACTTGGCTAAGCATCCTAGAGTATTTACAAATTCACCGCCCCAGGGCTGTCATGCACTATCATCAATAAAGTTGTTAACAAGTAGGAAAACCCGCGCAGACAGCTAATCATTTAGTACAAACATTTGTGAAATACCTTAAGCTTAACAGTTTTCGTAAGAGAAAGTTTCCAGCCAGTAAGAGAAACTGCAACTTGGCGGCCAAAACAAAACAATTGAGAATCGCATAATTACAACCGCAATCTAAATTCAAAATTCGAATGCCGTTACCGCCGGTCCGTTAGGCAAATTACGACGCCACAAGCTTATATGAGATTAACAGCAGGCCTACTACCGCGAAAATCCAAAATCGTAAATTTCGAGGATTGTTCTCTGTCACTCAAATGAACGCGTCATTAGAGCGAGAGAGACAAATCCTCGAAATTTACGAATTTCGTTTTTCGCGGTAGAACCGCAGGCCTAGCCAAGATGCCGTTCTGCAATCATATACGATAAGCGATAAGTCACGTATAATGTATGGAAATGGTCACGTGACTTTTCGTACGAATCTTTCATTCTCATACATTTATGACTTATCATCATTAGGGTGCTTAGACAAGTTGCCAATCGCTAACGCTTTAGCGTCAATTAACGAGAGGCAGCTAACTGTCTTTGTTGCACTAATATGAACGAGTGACAGAAAGGGAAAACTACGATACGCTACTAAGCGTTAGCGATTGGCAACTTGGCTAAGCATCCAGGGCTCGGATTTTTCATCGGGTGGTAAGACGTTAAAGTACCATGGAGACATGTATATTAAAACTCTAGAGTTTATCACTTTGTCGGCGTGCTTAATTATGTATACCTATACGAAATTGCAAAATTCTAGTACTAAAGGTCAGCTATGCTGCGGACAGACAGACGGACGGACATAGCGAAACAATAAGGTGTTCCTAGTTTACTACAGAACCCTAAAAACAAACAAATCCAAGCGACCGTCATTATGGTGTTTAAAAAGAAAGCAGGTGCCCGCAATAATTGCCATAAACTACTTTCATAGTTCAAGTCGTAAACCACATAAAACAATTGAAGATTGGCTGTGGGCAGCTGCCATCCTTAAGGACAAGCTTCCGGGAGCGCTCAAATGAATATTCCAGGCAATTAAAGAGCAGTTTCTTATGTGTATGGCAATAAGGTTGATTTTGTTGTTTTGCTGGTTGGTATCGCACCTGTATGCCACGCTTCGCGGAGCGCGACTGGCCGGCCAGGCGTGGCCGGACGAAGAAGCAACTAGGAAAAAGACTTGTAAATTATAGACTGCCAGTAACATCAGCATACGTGTAGATAAATTATCGCGAGTTGTGAATGAAATTGCTCCAATCCTACTACACACGCAGCAACCTTGCAGGGCGGAGCTAGGAAGGTCTTGCGCCCATGCCGCCCTGCCTGCCTGGTGAAGGTCACAGGAGTCCGCTGGATGCGGGTGGCGCAGGACCGGTCATTGTGGCAATCTTTGAGGGAGGCCTATGTTCAGCAGTGGACGTCTTTCGACTGATATGATGAATTGGGAATAGGATATGTTCGGCTAACAACCAAAACTCACTATAAAAACTATCACTAGTCTTAGCAACGTCATATGGCCGGCTACTCACACACCTGGGCAATATGGGAATTGGACCCTTGATTGCCTTAATTGTGATGTATGTAGGCAAGCAGGGGCAATTTTTAGATTAGGCCTGCGGCAGGGCGGCAGGGGCGCAAGACCTTCCTAGCTCCCTAGATTATATCTACCACCCTGCAAGGTTGCTGCGTGTGTAGTAGGATTGGGGCAATTCCAGTCCGTTCATTGGTGACAACCAACCGGAGTGGACAAAAATGGAAAAAGAGCGTGAAACATGGACGCGCGGGCTATAGACGTATAAAAGATAGATCTATAAAGTCCGGCCAAAGTTTCTAAGATCATCTACTTCCAATTCTTTCATAATATTCATGTGGCACAATTCGATTCGTTTCTGCAACCAATTCGTCACCCAATATCTTCTCTCCCTTTTTTTGGTAGCACCACAGAAAGGGCCAAGGATACCAATCCTCTGGTGTTTCGACAAAACAGTATGCATTCTCGTGGTCGTTCAGCGGGACTATCAGTTAGATACTGAACGGCGAGCTAGTGTGTGTAAGAACAGCCTAAAATTGGTCCAACCGCCGTGCGACCGGAATTGCCCCTGAAGCAGGTGTGTGAGTAGCCGGCTTATGTCAACATTGAATCAGTAGCAGTACCATGAAATGGAAAGCAGTATGCATTGTATCGCACTCGCACTGACACATTGGAGCGAGCGTGATGGCCTGCTCTACGTATCGAGTAAAATCTAATTAACGTTACCGATACAGTGCAATAGCAGTTAGAAAATTCGGAACACACGACGGTAAATACTGCTGTCCTGCTTTATCGTGTGTCGCCGTTGTAGTCCCAGCTTTCTGTCTCTTTCTTGGATCCGAAGGGTTTCTAAGTTACTGCAAGTCATGGTACGGCTAGTGGCCTACTACCGCGAAAATCGAAATTCGTAAATTTCGAGGATTTTTTTCTGTCACTCAAACGAAGGCGTTATCATTAGAGAGTGAGAGAGACAAATCCTCGAAATTTACGAATATCGTTTTTCGCGGTAGGGCCGCTGAACTGTGATGCGAGCGTTATTTTAAGTAGGTGTTTGTTACTTAGTGAGTTTTGGTTTTCAACCGACGATATGTAGGTAGGTAACCTGCAACCTCACATGCGTTTCGCATATTAATTTTAATTTTATCTCTCTCTGACATAATTTGACTGACAAAACAACTTGCTAAAAAAGGCAGTAAAATCATTTTTTTTGTCCTGCAGGCCAAGCCAAGATGCCAGTCTGCAATCGTTAGTCTATGGCCAGACATTATAAGTAGAGAAACCGCCAGTCTTTATCATTTACCTGTCCTTAGCTTATTAATAAAAATAGATTCGAAATCAGGAGGTTTCGTAACGTTAGTGCTGCTAGTTGTATCTAAACACATGTAATTTGGTTATAGATACTCCTTCGATGGATTCTCGCTTAAAATGTCTTCATTTTATTGGCTAAGGTCAATGCGGGTAAGACCGTCTATCAAGAAAGTCCGTCAACCAACTGATTTCTACCCCTAAATCGACAATACGAGTATAAGACGCATATGACGGACTTTCCTTACAAATAAAATATGCCTGACTCCTCACACCTCTTCCTGCGGCCTGGTACACAATTCCTAGATGAATATATCCGTTTTTTGTCTGTATTTTATGTTTGTTTATTTTCTGGTGAACAATAAAGACTATTTATTATTATTATTAATTTAGCTCACCTTGGGACTAGGTCGGTTTGTGTAAGGTTGCCCTATGATATAGATTTTACGTACGATTCTGAACTTGGTTGTGACCCTAGATTAGTAGGGACTAGGTGTCCTACCTGATTGTAACGTAATAATGTTTACTTCCATAGAAAATTATGTACAGTAGCCGTAAAACGTTAGGTTTTACTCGATACGTATATAATCTAATCTATTCTACCCCGCTCGCGCTAACATCTTGGCACAAAATAATAAAATGCAAAATAAGATATCTCGATTGGAAAGAAGTTACCAGAAGAAATGACACACAAAATAGAGGCCCGAACAACTTTGTCACAAAAACTCTAAACTTTGTCACGACTTTTTTGTGTAATTTAAAACAAACCATTTCAGGATCCTACCTTTTTTAAACGTAACCTGTTAAAGATACCATAACAAGGCAGTACTTTCTGTAAGTTTTTAGTATTCAAAAATTTTATTATCGCTAAGGGCAGCATGTAAGACAACGAAAATTTTTTTCAACCCTGGTTGCTTAGCCAAGTTGCCAATCGCTAGCGCTTAATAGCGTATCGTAGTTTTCCCTCTCTGTCACTCTTTCATATTAGTGCGACAAAGACAGTTAGCTGCCTTTCGATTACGATTGACGATTAAGCGCTAGCGATTGGCAACTTGTCTAAGCACCCAGGATCCTACCAAGTATAGTTTCATTAACGTAACCTGTTAAAGATACCATAACAAGGCAGTATTGTCTGAAAGTTTTTAGTATTCAATAAAATAAGTAAAAAAGTTTTAAGTTAAACGGTTTTTATTGCACCAAAAACTAGAAAATAAAAATTTATTGTATCTAACCGTAGATGCTACTTTCTGTAGATTAGTCACGTGAAACTATTATCACTGTAGGTAGTCTTCCCAAGTCGGATGCTGAAAGCCACGTTTAGCCTCTATGTCAGTGCATTAAGCGTTAATCGGAAACTTTTCCAAACTAAAATAAAAACGTGGGGCGTACGCAATTGTGATTAAGTCACTATATATTTAAGAACACACATAGAAATCAAGACAGGAATAGTGTAATAAGTTTTGTTCTGGCCTTGATAAAAGCTATTTACCTCTGTTGTAGAAGTGATGGAACAGATGGATGATTAATTGCAAAATTAAAGCTACAATTACATATTTTGAATTTCTTTATAATAACGCCCCACGTTTTTATTTTAGTTTGGTAAAAGTTTCCGATTAGATAACGCTTAATCCACTGACATAGAGGCTAAACGTGGCTTTCAGCATCCGACTTGGGAAGACTACCTACAGTGATAATAGTTTCACGTGACTAATCTACAGAAAGTAGCATCTACGGTTAGATACAATAAATTTTTATTTTCTAGTTTTTGGTGCAATAAAAACCGTTTAACTTAAAACTTTTTTACTTATTTTATTTTCAAGTTTTTAGTGCAATTGTTAAGATAATTTCCGATACTACCTACCTATTCTAGATCAAAGATGTTGTTTATAATATGTAATACAAACTATACATGCTAAGTAGCGCTTATACTCTCGCGCTTTCATCACGAATCACGACACATATGTAAACGTAATGAACATTATTTTATGTGTAACGGGAGGCGAATCCCTGTTGAATAGACATTTTTAGAAATCCGACACTAAAAAAATGTTATTAAATATCTCGATCGACAAATGAAAACCAAAGGCTGGGCGTGGTTAACGCACCTAAGCTTGAATGCCCGAAGTGTCTCAAATGGACGTATTATTTATACAATAAGTACCTTAGATAACAGAGATCTGACAATAAGGAATATATCAATCAATTTGGTTTATTGAGAAAATCAAGTTACAATTTTTATATTGTACACAATGTACAAGTCGAATTTTGAGACTATAAAATATAAACTCGCTCCCGACCAGCCGGAGGACCACAGGTCTGACGGAATCACTCTATCAGATGGAAGGCCGCAGGCCCGACTGCTATCCCTACGCGATCCACTCACGCTGTCACTCTATCAGCTGGAGGGCCGCAGGCCCGACGGCTCTCCCTACATGATCCACTCACGCTGTCACTCTATCAGCTGGAGGACCACAGGCCCGACGGCTCTCCCTACACGATCCACTCACGCTGTCACTCTATCAGCTGGAGGGCCGCAAGCCCGACGGCTCTCCCTACGCGATCCACTCACGCTGTCACTCTATCAGCTGGAGGGCCGCAGGCCCGACGGCTCGCCCTACGCGATCCACTCACGCTGTTACTCTATCAGCTGGAGGGCTGCAGGCCCGACGGCTCTCCCTACGCGATCCACTCACGCTGTCACTATCAGCTGGAGGGCCGCAGGCCCGACGGTTTTCCCTACGCGATCCACTCACGCTGTCACTTTATCAGCTGGAGGGCCGCAGGCCCGACTGCTCTCCCTACGCGATCCACTCACGCTGTCACTCTATCAGCTGGAGGGCCGCAGGCCCGACGGCTCTCCCTACGCGATCCACTCACGCTGTCACTCTATCAGCTGGAGGGCCGCAGGCCCGACGGCTCTTCCTACGCGATCCACTCTAGATGTCACTCTATCAGCTGGAGGGCCGCAGGCCCGACGCCTCGCCCTACGCGATCCACACACGCTGTCACCCTATCAGCCGTGACCCTATGAGTCTATCAGCCGGAGGGCCTCAGTAATGACATACGGTACTAAACCGTGGTCGTGTACAATGGGCCACATAAGAAGGCTCAAAGTCACCCAAAAGGCAATGGAGAGGCCTATGCTAAGAGTTTCTCTCCGCAGCAGAACTAACGTGAGCGATATAGCTCTTCGAATCGCTAAGCTGAAGTGGGTGGGGCTCGTTGCGCGTGGAAACGATGGCCGTTGGGGCGGTAAGGTTCTCGAGTGGCGGTCACGTACCGGAAGGCGCAGCGTAGGTAGGCTCCACACAAGGTGGACTCATGACCTGGTGAAAGTCGCTGGATACGGGTGGCTCGGGGCCGGTCCTTGTGGCAATCTTTGGGGGAGGCCTACAGGGTGTTTTTTTTTCGACCGTTCAAATTCTACGTAGTGAATGTGTAGGTCATACTCACCAACTTTTACTATGGGGACAAAGTCGAAATCGCGAAAAAAAAATCAGCTGTTTCATACAAATTGGCGGCATTACGCCGGCCGAAATACTACGTAGAATTTGAACGGTCGAAAAAAAAACACCCTGTATATTCACCAGTGAACGTCTTTCAGCTGATATGATGATGATCATGATAATTGAATCCGTATGTTTTACCAAATATCTAAAGTAGTACTTCAAAATCTACATATCGCTAAACCTAGCAGTTGTGGCAGGCAGTAACACTGGAGTATCAGATTTGAGGAGTTGGACGTTAGTATTAAATTTGCATGTTTCTTTTCTACCCATATACTTCATATCTAAAGAACTTCTTTAAAATCAAGATATTGATAAAAGATAAACCTTGCGGTTATTGTGGGCAGTACTGCAGCATCAGGAGTGAGGAGTTGGAAGTCAAGATCAGGCTGTTAGTATTTGATTATGCCAAACATGCTATACTTTCATTTTCACGTGTCTAACACTCTCGGTTATGGAAGGCAGTACGTCTGCAGCATCAGGCTTTGAGGATACGAGGATAAAAATATTATAATATTGCATTGTCATGGGGACTTGATAAGAGTTCCAAATTTTATTGATTTCGGTGCAGTAGAAGTGGTCGAAAAATCGATCACAAGATTTGAAGCATCGACGACAGTTGATACGCGGTGAAGTTAATAAAAACCGTTTAAAAATGAAATGATCGCTTAAGGGCAGCATGTAAGACAACGAATATTTTTTTAATCCTGGTACGGCTATAGGATGGTTTGTGTAAGGTTGTCCTATGATATGGTTTCGTGGGGCCCTTATATTAACTTAGTAGCGAATAGGTGTCCTACTTGATTCTAACGATGTTTACTTCCGTAGATAATAATGTACAGGAAGAGACTCGGTTTTGCTCTGACGCAACTCAAATTGATGTTAATGGTGTAGTGGGCGAGTAACGAAACAACACATTTTCAACCGACTTTTAAAAAGGAGGAGGTTTTCAATTTGACTGTAGGTTTTTTTCGTTTGTTACCTCAGAAGTTGCGAGTGGGTGAACCGATTATGATGATTATTTTTTTATTTGAAAGCTGATGCTTACCGATTGGTCCCATTTTAATTTGGTCCAGTTCTGACAATGGCATCTATGAGAAACCCATATAAGTCCTCCTCCTCCTCCTTTGCTCAAAGGTTAACTGGAAGAGAGTTGTTAAACTTGCATAGAGAATGTTCTCGGCAATTTTACAAGCAATCTAATCATGCCCAAACCATTGTATATAATATACATGCCTTTTAAGGTATATTTTATACCTTGTTTACTCAATTGTGAAATACAATATTATTCATAACACTTGGAAACATTCTCAATGAGAACTTACTCTTCAATTCTCATGAAAATTCTCGGAAATTTCCGTGTATATTTCCGTGTTGCTATATTATATGTATACTCGGCCTTCCGTTTTGGTAATAATCGCGGGACAATAATGACGAATCCGAGCGGTTAAAATAAAACGCTCGTCGGGTTGTTTCAAATAAATATAGGAGCCATGATCCTCTCAATTCATCTGATAAGCGTAATTTTTTTTTTATTATTTATTTATTGGAAAACCAACAGCACATGAAACATAATAGTAAAGTACGTAGTATATATAACAGTGATTTCAAATTGACTCTTCATTCGTCAGTAGGTCTATGTAGTCTGCTGTACGTGTATGTACCCGACTGCACAATGTAGGCACAGTCATAGTCATGGTAAAAAATAAAGCTTGTTCACGAAATAAAGTAGCCATCGTAAAATCAGTCTCTACTGTTAGGCAACAGTCCCATGTCGTTTTAACAGCCATGGGACTGTAAATTTATTCTTCTGTTTTATGTTTGACAATCCAATATCCAAAAACATTCGCTGAAAGTCGTCAAGATCAAAATAACTTCAGATAATGCTTAATGCAAAAGTTCGCGCCCAAAAAAGTGCGATTTTCCGAGACGATTTCAACAGTGTTAGTCTTAAAAATAAAAATTGTAGACACGAAATTCACAGTTTATTATAGTATCGCTATTGTAATTTAGTTAAGACCCATTGGGAAACTAAATGACCCAAAATGGTAAAATAAGAAGAAACACTACTTAAATCCAAAAGTTTAAATGTAAGCCCATAATTATGGAGAAATTGATATAAATATCAACCACAGCGTGCAGCGTCCGAGAAGATAGGCATCTTTGCCTTACTAAGGTATGGTCTCGTACAAAAAAAAGAATTATACCGCAATGGCTACTTTATTTCGTGAACAAGCCTTATAGATGCGCGCCAAGTGCATAAAATATGTATACATGGCCTTATAGTAATAGTAATACGGCTGTGTATATATATATTTGGCACTTTGCACGAATCTATATATTTTACCTAGACTGTACACCAGGGTCGCGTTTTATAAAGTTACAATTTACAATTTCGCTGTTTGTCTCTCTTTCTAGCCAATATGTGCGTGCGTTAGAGAGGCAAACAGCGAAGTTGTAAATTGTAACTTTATAAAATGTGACCCAGGGGCGGCGCGGGCGCAACTCGTTAGGCCCGTAATGAGGCGGCCATATTTATGACTCCACCTAACGCTTGTTTGGATTCGATCCACATTACCCACCTTGTAATTTAAAGTAACGTTTTATTATTGCGACAACAGTGGCTGGCTAACGCTAGTTCGCAGGCAGAGGAAATACATATTAATTTTCTCAAAATACCGGTAAAGACAACTTTTTCAGTTAAAAATCAAGTAATTTATCATTATCATCATCAGCCTATAACAGTCCACTGCTGGACGTAGGCCTCTCCTATTAACTATACGCATAAACGCATTAGGAGGTAAAAGCCCATAATCGCCACGCTGGGCAAGCGGATTGACATCGCAGGAATGTGTCCACTATGATAACGCTGCTGCCCATTATGAATCTTTCATCAAATAATCACACACACATCATCAGCCTATGATATTCCACTGCTGGACGTAGGCCTCTCCTATTAACTATGCGTATAGACGCATTAGGAGGTAAATGCCCATAATCGCCACGCTTGGCAAGCGGATTGGCGATCGCAGTAATGAGTCCACTATGATGACGCTGCTGCCCATTGTCAATCTTTCATCAAATAATGGTCAGTGACAATTTAATCCAAGTAATTATGGTCTGTCAAAAATGTATGAATTAAAATCACTACAGTCACAATTATACGATGGTAAGACTTCATTTAAATAATATTATATGAAGGCACAGGCCCTATACGGCCAATGCGCATGTGACTTAACTGGCTAAATGAAATAATTATTTTGAAGATTGGAAGAAGTTACAGATGTAGTGAGAAATGACTTGCCTTCGGAAACGTTCGTCAACGTCATGCTGTTTCAGTCTATCTCACTGAGACTGACAGTAATAGCTGTCATGCTACTTCAGTCAGACTCGGTGACACTGCCTGAAACAGCATGTGTTTACGAACGTTTCCGAAGGCAAGTAATTTCTCACTACACCTGTACAAATTATTATTGACCAAAAAAATAAAAGGCACCAAAACGAAAAGTTTTTATTTTATAAAAAATATGTACAATACGAGTTTTTTGTAAGTAAAATTTTTTTTTTCGACCTCTCATAACATTTTCAGGACTACCACAGTCATATCTGTGTAAAATTAACATATTATCACAAATCTATGTTACATTAACGATTGCAGATATTTTATCCTTAATATTGAATGCTGCTTTAAACTACCAAACATTAATAGGTTTCGAAAAAATAATAATAATATGTATTTCCGAAAACACTAAGCTGCGATAATTTGAAATACTTAATAAGTGTTCTTTTAAAGGGTTCTTATTAAAATGGTTACATGGTTGACCCTTTTTATGCAGGTACAGTAACGTTGCGGTTTTCTTACAACACCAATTGTAGATAAAGAAGGAAGTCAGTTTGAAAAAAAATGACCATTTGACCATGCCTGTGCTGGAAAAATTATGTTTTTACCGCAATTCATTTGCGTTTATTACGTTCCTGTCACGATACGCTCTATTAGACTCAAGATAGTAATTTATGAGTAAAAAAATCAAGTGGACATTATTGCTAATGTTCTCTAAATATTCTGCTTGTTGATTAGTTGAGCGTGATTACTGTTAATTTGTCTACTTATGGCATATTTACCTTACGTTTGGCAGACTTTATCACATTGCAATAAGATGAAAAACGGTTGCGCGTTATAATCGGTTCACTGTGTCCACGTAGTAACGAATGGTAACATTGATAACGCATCAGTTCCTTGATGACGCAATCGTTAGGTTTTTCAGCGAAATCGGAAATGAGGAAAAGAAGAACCTAGCTCAAATGGTTGCCAGAGTAAAATTTCTAAGGTAGCATTAACAGAAATATGGGTTAAAGGGGTATGGCAAACCATCCATGTACTAAAAATTTCCAAAAATTTATGAATTTGCTTCTTAGAAACATCTGAGTTCGTAGCAAAAAATGCCAACTGCTATTGGTTAATAGCGTAGCGTATTTTCGCTCTCTGTCACTCTTTGATATTTTTGTTTGATATCTCAATCGGATGACGCCGAACGCCGAACCTTTTGTCCGTGGCTCTCAGATAAAGCCCGGTTTTGAACCGATCGCTCTGAAACGATACTTCACATTTCATCACATCATCAGTCTACCTCAGTCCACTGCTGCCCATAGGCCTCTCCTTTTGCTAACTATGCGTATAGACATATATTAAGAGATAGATATATTAAGAGGTAAATGCCCATAATTGCCACGTTGAGCAAGCGATTGGCGATCGCAGTAATGTGTCCCCTATGATGACGCTGATGCCCATCATCAATCTTCTATAAAAATAATGGTCAGTGACACTACAATCCCAAAAAACTCTTACGACACCCGCGGGAAGAGTATGAATACATTTGTCACAAATCACAACCCGGCGTCGAAACTATACTATTACGAGTATTTAACAAATTAACTAATTCACTAGGTAGATTAGCTGAGATTGGCTACCACATCAACATCGAAAACAGACCAGCGTTCCTCTATTTCTCTTGCATTTACTTCATCGAGAAAACTCAGATAGATCTTCGATTCCAATGTCCGCGGTAGCATACACAATACAAGTCAAATAAATTCAAAGTGATGTTCACTAAATTAACATACTACTAGCACGTGCTGTTCCAAACAGATACTAAACTAACAAACACACAAGCCTGTATTGTATTCCGGCCGTAAGATTTACATACCATAATCCATTATAGATGTTATTCTCATTGCGATGGGAAAACCATTGTCAGTTGAACCAAGATATTTGTAACTTTCTACATTAACTAGGTAGGTTTCATAGCCTGTGTAGTGTAATTACAGGATAAGGCTTAAATGATGGAGATAATCTTGACGTCACATCCTACTCATAATTTAAGTGAGATTCTTAGGGGACCAAAATCTTAGTGAAGAAGAAACTGAGCGTCAAATAATTACAAATTTACCTACGTGCGTACTATTTATTTAGTACTCGGCAGATAAAAATAAAATCCTCAAGCCTTTTAGTTGAATTTACCGACAATATCTCGAAAGGCAAATCTTTCAAATTGGGTTAATATACCCTGTTTTATTTATTAATGACGTTTTTGAAACTTTTAATGTAGGCAGACAATATAATATCCTGACGTGGCGGTAAGATACAGTAGCCATGCCATGAGTTGTCAAGTAACAGTTACCTTTTAGATACTCGATTCGTAAAGTATTCTATCACGCTCGCACAGATTTATTGGATGGAGCGCGATGGACTGCTTTACGTATCGAGTAAAACCTATAAGGTAAGCGATAACCTCATGGTACGGCTACTGTGCGTGTATGTAAAGCTTTAATAATTTCATGATAATATTAGTTATCAAATGTCCAAATTTTCCTGAGTAAGAAAAGGAACTCTGCACATACTCTAACAAGTGATTAAACTATTCTGATGTTTTAGACTTCCTAAGTAGATCTCAAGTAATAAGAATTCATAATGTACCTTCACTAGTCAGGATTTATAAAAAAATGATAAATAAAAAAATATCTATGTAATATATTGGTGAAATAAATATATATTTGACCAATACTGGATTTAGTCGTCATCGAGTTAAAGGGTCCTTTCCTTCAGTAACATAAGGTAAACGCAGCTATTAACGCTCCATCGAAAATCCGAAGGTATTAGCGACCTAATAAGTAATTCGGTATTTTTTCATTGCCACAACTTAAGTGAGGGTAGGTAGGTTGTTTTACAGAAGCGTTTATTTCTTGAGTATAGGGTACGGTTAAGTTAGTTTGAGTGGTAGTTCGATAAAAGGTAAAAATACATCAATCAAGTTGTGAGTACCGAGAAAGAAGGACATTCCATACTGGCGCTTGCACTTTCAAGTAAGGACTCGACTTATCTGTCTAAGACGTTTATTTTAACAATTGACTACTTTACATCTACATTTATTGCTAATCATATTCATTTATTTATAAATTACAGATATTTTATCACAATTTATCAAATAACATCCATTATCATATATAAAATATAAAATTAAATTTGGGCGGTGATTGCTTCATTATTTTTAGTAGTAGCAGCTATCAACGACCCGTAGGTCGGTAATGACTAAAATGTCATGTTTAGTTTTTTCTTTCTCGTACGATATTATTTTATGAAAACATAAGTATGTTTATAGATTAATTGAGATCAAAATAATTGTAATTTACAAAAAACTATTAACGACATACACATTAGCACTTGGTTTTCTTCTTTTGATGTTATAAAGTTAACCAAAATACAATATTTTTGGAAAACGGATATTATCTTAGACATTGTTTATGACGAAGTTTTATCCATTAAAAGTGCTTTTAGGTCCTAAATTTTTAATATCACGTAATCAGAAAGTGTTTTGTAGCGACGAAGATAATAAAAATACAATATTGTTATTGTTTAATATGGATCGGTAATACATTTTACGTTAGTTCTTACATATTCTATCAACGACTCATAGAAATCGCTGATACCAACCATAAGAAGGTATTACCGACCGTACCTAAATAAGTAGGTAGTTATAATATTAAGGAAATGATTAATGCCATAAATTACTAATTACAAAAATACAAGTTTTAACAAACATGTGGCTTTGGTAGGAAGAGTTGCCCGATCAGCCTCTTCCAAAACGAACACATTATTTTCTTCGTAATCAAAGTGAAAAGCGGTGTATCACAAAGGCATAAATGTCCATTTTTACCCTCGTCTACTATATTAACATAAAATTGCCTCGGGTAGAAATGGTTCCCTTTATGCCCTTGTTGTACAATCTACTATTGAAACTCAATCGGTAATGGCTGCTTAAAAATCGTTGACACCTTCACACCCATTTTTATGGGTCGTTAATAGCAGAAATCGATTCTTTAATTTAGAAATAGATTTTTGACATCTTAATGTTCAATTAAAGGACGAGTAACCCATTATTTACCTTTTTTAATTATCATAGTAGCACATAAAATAGAAAAATTAAATTTTGGAACAACGTGTATACTTAAAAACTAGGCCTGATGAAAAAAATGCCTTAAGGGGGGCGTTAATACCTGCGTTTACCTTACTGTATTTATTAGAATAGAAAATGTCATGAACAGACAGTTGTCTATACAGTATGTTAACATTATCCAAGCTTTTATTGAAATCTAGGCTTGAGATGTAGATTTTTAGCCAAACCCTGACCATTATTTGATTAAAATTTTAAATTTTAAACGTTATTAATTTTCTAAGAAAAGATCGGTGACAAGCAATGTACTTCAAAATGAATCGTTAATTAGCGCTTGACAGTGACCAGTCCGCAGTCACTCGCATCGTTTGGCAAATAAGCAGCACAAGCGTTACATTGATCGTTCGAAGGAAATAAAATTAATTGTACAGTTAATTTAAATATTTGTCAACTATTAATACTTGAAATCGATTGCCAGAAGGAATGCGTATTATTTTATCCATTTTCGTAAAAGCCTGGGTCATGGTAAGACACTGTAGGTGTCTAAAGTAGCCGTCTAGAAAAACATCAATTTATATTGGTTCGCCGAGAAGGCGACTTGCCCGGAATCGGTCAGAATTTGTGCGCTGACTCCATGGTTCTATTCTGCCTGATGATCACTTGCGTACTAGATGGATTTCAATAATTGGCAGTGGATGAAGACCATGTGAAGACCTTTTCAGCTCGGATGATACAGGATAAGCTCGTTTATCGATGGCGGGATCTATTCAAATACATACCTACGGTTTTAAGACTACGAGTTGTATATCAAGTTGTTCGAAATTTTCGATCTGTGGTTTTCGGGGTAGGTCCCTAGATAATTACACTACGGTATTTGGAGCTATGAAAGGTAAGTGTTATTTACTCATATACTTAAGAAATTTGCCCGTATTAAGGTGCATTCAGATCAAACGAGCATTCGCTATTCTATCCCCCACTCTATGAAATCAACGAATCACGTTTTGTGTAACGATCGAATTTCGTAGAGTAGGGGGTTAGAATAGCGAATGCTCGTTTGGTCTGAACTGAATGCACCTTTAGATTAGATCACCGCGTGGTGAGGGCAGTAAGAATACATTTGTCACCACCCCAACTCTTCCCGTGGGTGTCGTAAGAGTCGACTAAGGGACTGAAGAGTCACTGACCATTAATTTTATTGATGATGGGTAGTAGCGTAATCATAGTGAAATTAGTGAATATATTAGGTACTGCGATCGCAAACTCGCTTGCCCAGCCCAGCGTGGCGATTATGGGCATTACAATATATCCTAATGCGTTTATACGCATAGGTAATAGGAGAAATCTACGTCCAGCAGTGGACTGAAATATGCTGATGATGTGAGATTTACACCCTGTATTAATCAGTCCGACATTTCATGCGTTTCTATGGGAGGCAGTCTGCGATCCCACCATAACCATATAAAATATGGTATCTAATCTCACAAGCAATGTTCCCTATGAAAATTACGAACGATATTACGGACAATATTGTTTTACGGCCCCGCCCACTGTTATGTGTTCTATTAAGGCTTCGTGTTTTTGTGTATCTACGTAGGATACGATGTAAAGCAGTAATGGCCCCCCCACGAAACTATTTGAATGGACAAATTGTTTTCTTGTTTGTTGATAAATCAGGAAATGTTTATTATAAGGGAATTCTTAATTATGAAGATTATACTGTATGAATTTGAGAATTCAAAAAGCTACCCGTAAATGACAGGAATAACCGAAAATAACTAGTCTAAATTCCTGAAATATTGTTTTAGAATAGAATAAAATAGAATTATTCATTTCATGATGATGATGATGATGATGAAATGAATTCTATTGATATGATTGTGTGTGCGGGACGTGCGCCTATATGTAAATGTCATAGTAGATGGCACACCGCTTGCGGGCATACGGTGTGCCATCTACTATGACATTTACGGTTCAGGATGCTTAGCCAAGTCGCCAATCGCTTGCGCTTAGTAGCGTATCGTAGTTTTCCCTCTCTGACTCTTTCTTATTCGTGCGACAAAGACAGCTGCCTTTCGTTTACGATTGACGATTGAGCGTTAGCGATTGGCAACTTGTCTAAGCACCTAGCTCAGTCGCTCCTCACGCGCAGCTTTTAATCTTTTTTTTTCGGTTTTATGCTAGAATATGATGTGCGAGTACATATAAACCTGGAGAGCAAGTACTTTTAAATAGCGGCTTCAACTTATACACTAAACTTTATGTTATGACAGAAATTTAATGATGGCTCCTTCATCTCTCAATGAAATTTCAGAACCGTTTTTGTGAGGCAATTACGCATGACGTGTTACTTTGATTTTGAAAGATTGGGTGCACATTTTGTCATTTTGATACCAGTTTCCTTACCATGAGCTGCCGCTACCTTATTAACGCACACTTAGTTAGCAGACTATCTTGCTCGCTCGCACCAATACGCAAGGACGAGCGATACGGCGCGGCTCATGATACGGCAAAAAAAAGGCCAAAAACACAAACTACATACTTGAATTTTTGCTTAGGCCCACTTGCACCGATCGTGATTAGCGACATCATACGGTATTTGACAGCTCAATCTAAATTAACTCGCTAATCTCGATTGGTGCAAGTCCACCTTTGTCTAAACAATATTAATGTTTATTGCACATTAACCGCTTTGATTCACGCACGATCCAATCGTAGTAGTATGCGACGTCCGTGTATACTGCCAAGCTTCGGGAGACGCTCGGATTTTTGAAGGAGACTACCCCGATTATTATTCTTTTTAGAGCTACGAGGCCGCTCCCAGAGTCTCCTCTGCAGAAGAAAGAGAATATATTAAACATCACACCCTTGCACTGCACATTACGAGCAAATGGGTCGATTTCAAAAAAGAAATTAGGTATATACTGAAAAATTGTGAGTCTTATCTTCATATTAATAAGGATTAATCTATAACTGTCAAATGTTCATTCTTAGAAATCGGCAACTATAGTTATGTAATAAGGCTTTTTTTTATCAAAACAAAAATCGCGATCGCGTCAATTGTGTTATAAGTTAGTAATACAAACTTTGTGGTGCACTCTGTCCAGCAACCTTAGGCAGTAGTAAACGTGGGCGATTTCAATAAATATGGGTTCGTGTTGTTGATCGCTGATGGAAAATTTGTCGCCCTTTTTCAGTGTCAAAAGTGGTTACACAAAAATTATGACGTTAATTTTGTTTTCATTAAAGTTAATTACGTTTTTTTTTGCAAATGACTCACATCATCGTCAACAACTCCTTACAATGTAAGTTTTCTTTACGTTCTTCTATACAGCAAAGCGACACATCTATAGAAATATATATTTCAGTATGCTTAGCTTAGATTTGTCATGTCAGTATGTCGCCGCGAGATATATTTTCCATCTTTTACTAACTATGTGTATAAAAGAGGGATGGATAGCGGCGACATTATTGTCCTGTGCTAAACTTACAGCTGTAACGAATTACTGTAGATTAATATTTAGGTAGTCACCTTAGTTATTTAAGGAAATTAATTATTTACAAGAAGATAGTCAAAAATACACGTAGTTAATATTAAAAACTGACTAAAATGGCAAACAGAATAGGTATTTACCTGGAAGCGAAATCTTTATCAGCTTTAAGTTTGCCTCCACAAATCGTGCCTTTGGGTGCATTGAAGATGGTTTTTATACATTCATCATATGTCCACAGATTCTGTTTTACATGCTTAAGTTGAAACGCATTGTTATATTCTGTTTCCTGAGAATATAAGAACATTCTTATGACTCAAAATATTTGAAACGTAATCAGATCAAGCTTATTAAATTAACATGTATCAATCGTCAGTATAATGTAAAAAAAAACAAATATGGCTGACTTTCCATAGCATTTGAGTATTTTGACGTCTTTGACACATATCGGGAAACACGTTCGCAGATATATTTTTTCGTGAATAGATTAGTACCTACTAAGTAATAAATATTAATATTTTAACTAAAAA